>CAUJRU010003316.1:23443-51862 GCA_963277665.1 Viscum album | reverse complement strand
CTCGACCATTGGAAAATAATTAAAAATCACCAACACCTCCTTCCAAACATAGAATACAAAAAACATTAACAGAATACAAAAACATTAAAAAAATCTCACAATCCATTATCAAATTGATTTCATGAGTAATATCAAATTGGTCTGATTTACATGTTTTGAACACTCTCCTTCCAAACATATAATACAAAAACATTAAAAATCACCAACACCTGGATAATCAATTAAACTACCAACACCTGGAAAAAATCTATTCATTAAAAAAACTACAACAATATGGTTGAGATCAAATTTCACCTATTCGTATGGGGTGTACCTGTTGGGATGGGGGTACTGGTGTTCGGATTCGCGAGAGCAGTGGAGTGAGATGGGGTTCGCGAGAGCAGCGGAGTGAATAGATTAGGGCTCTGTCCGAATGGGGAGAGGAGATCGCGGCCTGCAATTTGGGGGAAACCTTTGCCAACGGTTTATAAAAACCGTTGGCAAAGGCACACATTTCCCAACGGTTCCATTGAACCGTTGGTAAAGGTCTGAGTTTTAGAAGCCTTTTCCCAACGGTTCCAGTGAACCGTTGGTAAAGGTCTCCTTTTCCCAACGGTTCCAGTGAACCGTTGGGGAAAGGTCTGCTGAAATTAAACCGTTGGCAAAGACTCACTATCCCAACGGTTTAAGTAAACCGTTGGTATACTGCCGTTGGGAAAAAGCTAAATTCCAGTAGTGATGGGCTTCTGCCTAATGAAAATCATGGTTGTTGGGGGCCTTTGCTTACGCAATTAAATATTGCCCTCTCCTTATGGATTTTCTTATGGATGGAAATTTTATTGAATGTGGAAATTGGTTAATCATGTAAATTTGGCTAATTAAATACATGGAACCCTTGTGTGATCACCCTGGTTGAACAAACTGATATAATAAACATGTGGGTGTTGGTTATGGTTTATTTATGTGAAGGGGGTGTTTTGTGGGTTTTTGTGGATTGGGTGAGAAGCGGGGTTGCGGTTGGCTTGGTTGTGGGTTGGTGTGAATTCTATGTTGGTGATGGGTAGTGGGGCTGTGATAAATGGTATAAAAGGGATGATGATGTATGGGTTTCGGTGTGATTGTGGTTATGGTGGTTGGCAGCGGGGCTGCAGGGATGGGTTTGAATGTGAACGAACTATGGGTTTTGAATAATAAATAAAAGTAGAAGAGTTAATGAATGGTGGGGCATGGTAATGGAATGAGAATAATAATCAATGGGGTTGTTGGTTAATAAGAAGGGACTTGTTTGTGTTGATTGTGTTTTCATAACTTGATTTGTGGATGGAAGAGATATGTTTTATAAACTCTTGATCCAGTTTGGTTGTTGATAGTTGCCTGGTAGTTAAGAAACTGATAACTAAAGCTGTTGAAACTTGAAAACATTAAATGGGGTTTGGGGATTGATTGTTGTGTGCATACTCTCGAAATAGCAGTGCCAAGTCACGTGCTCAGATCTTTGTGTAGAAGCCTTAATATGGTCTGAGTGGTTGTTATACTTATATAAATTTGTACGTTTTATGTTTCTTTATACACCCCACCCATGTCGAGAACTACGTGTCGAACACCCGTGGGATGGGGGTGATATTCTCAAACATCTAAAGGATGGCTAGTTACTGTTCTTCCCTATGCTCCCTCTTCCAGGTTCTATATCCCAAGTTCCTTCGGGCAGGTTAAGACAGATGGTTCCTAAGAATCTTCGGGATGAGGTGTGATATGTTCCCAGGTGTCTTCGGGATGATATGTGGTTATGGATGAGGATTGTGTGCCGGCGGGATGTGATTTGAGATGGCTGAGGATTGTGTGTCGGTGGGTTACTATGAGCTTCGTATGGCCAGGTTATAGCACTAGATCAAGCTTCGTATGGCCAAGTTGCGGCACTAGCTCAGGAAGAGGGGGAAGCATCAGAGCGTTAGGCATGAGGGATTGAGAATTATCCAGTGGGAAGGTGGTGCAGGGTACCCATACTTTGATAACATTACTACTATACTCTATTGACTTTTGTTACTTGGTGAGTGTGACTAGTGAGACTGGTTAGATAGATTCCTTGCTAGGTTTTTGTTCTTCTGTTTTCTCACAGGGGATTAGGATGTCTCCCCACTTGTGCACAAGAGCTTTAGGTTTCCTTACTGAGTATACTTGTATGCTCACCCTACGTTTGCTTTCAGGTTTTTAGGAGGACTACAGGGACTGTGCGGGACCATACTAGTCAGGCAGGGGGAGATGTTGTTGTTTGTTGTTGTTGTTTTCCTTTACTTTTTGGTACAGTACTTTGGAGCTTTTCTGTACTTGTACTTTTGTTTCACTATTGTATAAAGCATTCATATGGGATTGGTTTTGGGATATTTCTATACTTTTTCCTTTTCTTCTTCTTGGTGTTTGAATCATCCTATTTCCCGATCTTAAATTAATAAAAAGGTTAATGCCTCCCATATATGTGAAAAACTCATACCCTTGGTGATAGTCGCCACTCCGGGGCCTACTGGAGGCGGGACTCGGGGTTATTATCTCCCTTCCACCATTGCCAGCTCAGGAGGGGAATCTTTGGTGGGAGGGGGTCATGACAGAATGGTATCAGAGGTGATGGTTGAGAGATAGGATGGAGTCTAGAGTTAGGCACAGTGAGGATTGCATGGGATGGTAGGGAAACAGTGTTGGTTGATCTTGGTGCGTGACATAGGACAGGGAAGACCGGCTAGGACACAGGATTTTAGGGCCCCCCGTGATCCGATGCAAGGACTTTGAGCTTACCAAACGGCCAAGTAAGACTACATTGATTACAGGGTAGAGACCCTAGGAAAGGTACATGCATCATCATGATTTGTTTTTTACTTTATTTGGGTGTTCTGGGAAAGAAATCGAAATAAAATGATAAAATAAAACCTTGAGAAAATTTCCTTGCTACTTGGGCTTAGGAATTCTTTGTTTATCGAACAACTATAGAACCTGGACGTCAACAGAACGGTAGAGGAGTGGGACGCGGACAATTGCACACAACAGAAGTGACAACCCTAGAAAGGCCAGAGATTGAGAGAGATGTTTTCGGTTTTACTTGAATTCTCTCGTTTATGTTTTGTTTAAATTCAAGAGCATCACACTCCTTTGTTGAAACTCATTCTCGCCCATGCTTTGGGACTAGACTTTGTTTTTCATGAGTTTATAATGCTAAGTTGTTTCCCTCTTTCCTTTAAATGTGTGTGAAGAGTCCTAACATGTGGGGAGAGGAGGACTTGATCCCTAATTGAGACGCATTAATGTGGATGCTATTAAACCCGTGTAGGCAAGTCATTGCCGCCTAAAACGGATAATATCTCGACATGGGAGAAGGAATTCATCAATCCATGGTATTAGGCAATTTATTGTTGTTTTTTATGGTGTTGGGGGTAGTGTAAGTTTGGAAAATCCTAATATATGGAAGTCGGAAGACCTAATTCCTAATCGAGACGCATTAATGTGGATGCGATTAAACCCGTGAAGGTGAGTCAGTGCCGCCTAAAGCAGATAATATCTCGATATGGGAGAAGGAATTCCTAACTCATATAATTAGGGTTGTCAGTTCTTTCCTGTTATGATGAGAGCCCTGAGAGGTATCTTGCGGAGTGGTCATTCGGATCCATTCTTTATTCTGGGTTGGTTTTTAATTCTTGAGGACGAGAATGTTTTGAGAGGTATCTGATGTAATGGCCCAGACCCCTTCGGTCCATTCCTTTATTGAAATTTATGTGGTCAACACGACGCGCGTTATAATGATAATTTTTAATACTGATGATAACGTAAAAATATGTTAAATAATAATGATTATGACATAAATTGTGTGATTAATTAAACTAAAAAGATAATAATCATGATAAAATGATTTAATGGGTGTTATTATTATTAATGATGAGAAGTGGGAAGGTTTGTGACCCATTAGACGTTGATAAATGAAACATGCGGTTTATTATTAATTGAGTAATTATTTAAATTAAATTTGAATAATAATAATGGGTGTTGTGTTATTAATATTATTAATAATATTAATAATAATGAGAAATTAATGAAATGAGTCATGGTATTTATTGCAAACAAATAAATGAAGATGCACAGTGGAAGCATTGTGGTGCATTAATAAAATTAAAGGTGAGTTTGTTATTATTATTATGTTAAATAATAATAATAATGGTGGCATAAAAATATGTTGGTTTATTCAATTGAATGGTTTTAATTTAATAAAAGTGGTTTTAATTTAATCAGTGTGAAATAAAAATAAATAGAATTAAATAATTAAATTGACGGATGTTATGCGACATTGACGTGGCATGGTCAGATCCAGATATCCAACAGGGTGGTTTAACGTGGTCAATGCGATGAGCGTAAATATTATCATTATTAAAAATAATAACGGTGATGAGTTAATAAAATAAGTTGATGAATTGTTATTATTATTGAAAAACAATAAATAACAATGATGGTGAAAAACTATGTGTGAGAGGTTAATGAAATTAAATGTATTAAAAAGGGGTTGAATATGTAAGTTATATTATTTTTTGTTTTTACATTTAATTCAATTAAATGAAATGGTTTTGAGTCGCATGGAATGGTTTTAGTTTAATATGAGAATAATTATGGTAATCTAATTTAATGGGATTAAATTAGAATATTAATGATGGGTGTTATTATTATTAATTTTATTAATAATAACATTGAAGTGAGATTGGAGAGAGATTACAAATTGATGGAATAATAAAGAAAATAATAATAAAAACCATAAAGGAATGGAGGTTTGGGGCGAGCCACATGGAGAAAATTCAAGGAAAGGCGTCACCTTTGGAGCATGAGTGTCACAACCCGTCCTCGGGGCCCATGTCGTGACTACCCCAAGCCCGCCTTCCATAGGCCAGGGGCCGGCGACTAGCACCAAAGGCATAAATCCCAATAACTGGGAAGGCATTGCCTTTATAAAAGTGAACAAAACACCACAGAGTATAAGCGGAAGTAAAACACTAAGTACAAAGAGAAGTGCTGAAAGGTAAATGGGCCAGAATACAAACCCAAAAGAAAGTACAACTACAACTGAACAAAGTACAACAGAAAAATACAACAACTGGAAGAACGGAAGCGGCTCCTGGGTCGTCCTCCTCGGATCCTACTTGAAGGGTAGGTACAGATGGAGCAGCTCCTGGATCGTCCACCACAGATCCTACCTGAAGGGTAGGTACAGATAGCCTCCACAATGCTCTCGCCCGTCAACCTCCTCCGAGTGTTGTCTTGCCGTGAAGTCCACCTTCGGATAATGACTCGTCGTGTAGTCCACCTCTGGGTACCGTCCAGTCCTCGAACACTCGGCCTCTGTCAGCACTGCCTGTCGTCTGCAACCAACACAACGAGGTGCGGGCATAGCTCGTGCAGGGGTAAGTATAACGATACACATTAGGGACCCCGAGACCCTCAAGGTCTCACTAAAACCAACAAGGATAACCACAAAGAAGATCTCAACAGATAACCTCTACTTAGGTATATGCCCATACATATACCTAAGTTATCAAGTAACTCATCTCAATCATGAGGAAACACAAGGATTATGAAATCAACGGATAACCACTACCCAGGTATATGCCCATACATATACCTAAGTTATCAAGTGACCCATCTCATTCATGAGGTAAACACAAAGGTCAAAGATTCAGCTCAAACCAGGATTTTCATTATCGGAACCGTAACTGCTGAAGAGCCCCGTCTCTGGAGTGTACAGTGGTCCTGTCACGACTCCGAGGTACTGCTCACTAACCTAAGACTGCTGAGGTACTCCTCCTGTCGAGTACCGTGGGCCATCCACCCAAACACAGTAGTGCTTCCCGCCGGGGTATGCCACCCAAACGCAGTAGTGCACACCCCCTAGTAGCCTGCTAAGGTACTCTCCGGACGAGTACCGCGGGTCTGCACTGTCACATAGGTAGTGCTCCGTCCTCCATGGGTCTGCACCTCACAAAGTAATGCTCCTTCCACTGGGCTAGTCGACTCACTCCAAGTCGAGTCGATCAAGCAGTCGTCGGGTCTCAGTCGGCTACACGGTCTCCGTACTCCGCACGCTCGTCTCTGGGAGGGTCCGCTCCACGAGCTACAATTCGATACTCCAAGTATCTCAAAGTCCCACTAAGAAGTATCTCAAAGGACCTCCTCGTCATAGGGGTCTCAACGCAACAGACGGTGCATCAATCGGACGCCCGGTCTGTGAGTTACTAGCCTTTTCGTCCCAGGGGCCCGGTTGGTTTCGTGAGTGAACCAATCCCGGCAGTATCTCAACTATATCCCGAACTCTCATAGGTTATACTCATAGGGACCATTTCTCCATGTGATCATCAACGCCGCTGACGGTTCGTCAAACGGACATCCTGTCTGAAAGATATCAGCTTTTCCGCTCCAGGGGTCCGGTTGGATTTCGGGTACAATCCAACCCGGACATAATCCAACTGCATCCAAAACTCGGGCGGAGTATGAAAAAAGTTCCATATCGTCAACAGGAATGCAACGCAACAGACGGCGCGTCAATTGGACGCCTAGTCTGGAAGTTATTGGCTTTTTTTTGTCCCAAGGGCCCGGTTGGTTTTTAAGTCAAACCAACCTGACCGTACTCCAACTGCGTCCAAACCTTGAACGGGGTAAGCCAAAAGTTCCGTCTCATCAAGAGGAATCCAGAAAAGTCGACGGCATGCCAATCGGACGTCCGGTGCTCAAGATTTGAGCGTTTCCGCTCCGAGGGCCCGGTTGGTTTCGTGTACGAACCAACCCGGCCGAACCTAAAGTTCTCCGAAACCTTGAGTGAGATATACCGAATCGACCGTCTCAATTCGAGGATCTCATTGCCACTGACGGCGCGTCAATCGGAGGTCCTTAGCTCAAGATATGAGCAAAAGACCAAAAACTGTCCGAAAACGGGGGGTCTGGGCCCGGGTCGACCCGGCCCAACCCCCCTGGGTCGGCCCAAACCGGGTCGGTGTGACCCGGCCCGGCCAGGACGACCCGGCCCGGCCTGGACGCGACCCGGCTCGGCTCGGCCGAGCGGCCGAGCGAGGGAAGTCCGGGGCGGGGGCGCGCTGCCCCCGCATGTCAACACCGCGGCCCCCGCGGGGGCCGCCCTCGGTCAGCGGACGCGGCTTTGCCGCGTCTCGTGTGCGCCGGACCCGCGCGGCCGCGGGTCCGCTGGCACTGCTGCCTCCGGCCGCCGACGACCCGCACCACCGGTGGTTTCCGCGGGCCACCGGAGTTTCTCTGGTGGTCCGATTCCACTTCCGTCTGCGCCGTAGCTCCTCCCGGGTCTCGTTCTTCACTGTGGAATCAACAAATCACCTCTACGACATGTTTTTCCATCGCCCGCCAATCCGCGCATCAACGAAGAACTGCGGATGGTTGTCGGGCCGTGTTTGTTTGGCCCGCACCCTCCGCGTTAGATGATAGCATTCGGGAAAATAATCATCATAAGAAAAACATAACAAGATACAATTTTAATAAATTAAAATTGTACTTTTGATCCGGGTTCATTGTTTTGAAAGGAAAAAACCACGGAATAAAATTATTCTCAACAAAACCCCTACGGATTTCCCGCAATCAAGAATACCCATCCCGCAACCAAACTTCCCGCGGATCAACTTAATATTGAGTTGATCCACGTTCTTTATTTTCAAAAGGAAACATCCGAGGGAGAAAAAAAGGGTATTATTATTCTCAATTAAAAACCCTACGTCAACGTCATCGAACGAGAGTTCTTCGCGGAATCGACCGTCGCGGAACAAGAGGATCGTTGCGTCGCGGAAGGGCGTCGCGTCGTCGCGGAAAGGCGTCGCGTCGACGATCTCCGAGGGGTAAAGAAAACACACGGATTTAATTTACAAGAATTAAATCCATGTTAAGTATAAAATTCACAAAGGAATTTAAAAGATTCGTAAACTCCTACCTCGAACGGATGTTCGAAGATTTCCCGCGGAAGAAGGAACGTTGCAGAAGAACATCGCGGAAGGAGAGTCGTCGGCGTCACGTCGTCGATCTCCGGGGGTTTGGCGTTCTTCGTCGCCCTTCGTCGAAGGCCAGCGTTCTTCGCGTTCTTCGCGTTCTTCGTGAAGGAGGATGAAGATCTTTAGAGATTCTTCAAAGGTTAACACAACAACCAGATAATAAAATAAGTCTTCATCTTATTTTATTATCAACTAAAGAATTTGAAAAACAAAGGTAACTAACGAACAATTAATTCAAAGAATTAATTGTAAAACTTAACTGCCCAATTAAATAGAGGCGTTAAGAAATTAAGGAAATGCGTCGGTTGACTTCGTTTAATAGGGGGGTGCGGGTGCGTTACTTATGAAGAAAAGAAACGGTGGGGATCGTGTGGGCCCCACCTCACAAATATCCTACCAAGTGGGTAGGATATTTTGAATTCCACCCTATCTGCTTCAACCCATCTTAAGTAGCTTAAGTGGTCTTTAAGCGGCTTTAAGTGAAATAAAATAAAATTATCGTACAACTTTATTTTATTTCTTAACTTAAACCCCAAAAATTAAAAACCACAACCGAGCAAACGCAACTCCGGAAGAGGTGTTTCTAAGCAAGTACTGGTGCTGCAATTCCATCGGTGCCCTCAGAATTTGATTCCGAGCACCGGTTCAAAAGATAGAAATTCTCGCTCGTTCGTTCACTGAACGTACCCGAGCTAAACTTCGGAAAATGATTCTGGGCACACCGGGCCTCGGAATCAGGCGCCGTCAGAAACTGCGTTCTTGAAAAATTCCAAAGAAAATTTAAGAAAAACTTTCCCTTGAAATTTTCGGGTCTTTACAATGAGGGAATTGTGGAAGAATAAAGGAGATTGGAGAGAGAAAGAGTTAAAGGAAATAAAGATTTAAAAATTAATGCAATCAAATAAATAAGTTAAAAAAAGGGAAATCAATCAAGGGGTGGGGCGTGGTTGACAAGGATTCAAAGAGGCACCATTTATTTTTGGTGGTGCTTGGATTTTGGATATGAAGTTTTAAGTAATTAAATTAAATTAAAAATAATAATAATATAATAATGTTATTATTGTTTTTGTTGGGAAAACTGTGTTTTGTCCGTAACTTCTTCGTGCGAGCTCGGTTTTACGAATCGTCAGCGGCAGTACGACCCTGACTTCGAGATGGAAATTATGATTCCAATATTAGATGACTTTTGTGGGTTTTTATATCGGGTACCTGAAACGCTCGTGAATTAATAGATTTAATATTATTATTAAATCTTCAACCCGCCATAACTTCTGCGTGTGACATCTGATTGACTTCTCATCAGTGGCGATGTGATCCTGTCATTAATACGATTGATTCAAGTATAATGTTGGATATTAAATTATGGTTCGTGGCTCAGATCCACAAAACACCCAATGATAATAATAATCTTATTATTATTATGGGATCTTGTATCCAACATATCTTCTTCATACGGTGTTAGAATGACGAACCGTCTCCGATACTGTGACCCTGAAATTAAGACAGTCATTTTAAAACCAATGATGAATATATTTTTTTATGATTTTTTTCCTCGGGTTGAAGAAACACCTAATATTAATTTATTATTATTTTTATTATTATTAAAACGAGTGGAAATTGCATGAAGTGTCGTGTGTTGACCAGTCAAGTAGCGTAACTATTGTGCGGTTACGAAGAGTATTCATTAATTCACGCTGAATACGGTTTTCATTTCCTTTGTCTATGTAAGAGAGGGTAACATATTATTTACAGAACCTTCTTCTCCACACGATGACACTCCTAGACGACTGAGAAGTCATCCTCCTAACTTCTTCATCTGAACTCTAATCGTCGATCCGTCAGTGACTGTGGGATCGTGTCAGCGAGGAGAACATCCACTACTAGAAAAACAAGTATTTGCGATGGTCCATTTGCGACGGGATCCCGTCGCAAATGGCCCGTTGCTGAAAACGGCATCGCAACAACAATTATTTGTGACGGGCCCATCGCTAAAGACTTTTTTTTGCGACGGGGATTCTCCCCGTCGCAACTAGTACTCCGTATATTTGTAAAAAACTTTTAAAATAGTAATTGCGACGGGCCCCGTCGCAAATACCTGTTGCGACGGGCCCCGTCGCAAATACCTGTTGCGACGGGCCCACCGAAAATAGTATTTGCGACGGGACCCGTCGCAAATACTATTTAAAAAAAATAAAAAACTATTAATAAATTATTTTAATGCATATAATAATAATACTATTTGCGACGGGCATAGTATCCCGTCGCAAATACTGTAAAAAAAATAAAATAAATAAATTATTAATAAATTATTTTAATTAATATAATAATAATCCAATTATAATTCAAAAATAAAAAATAATAAAATATTAATAAATGATTTTAATTAATATAATAATAGAATTATAATTCACAAATAAAAATAATAAATTATTAATAAATTATTTTAATTAATATAATAATAATAGAATTATAATTCAAAAATAAAAAATAATAGAATATTAATAAATGACTCATGTAGTTGTACGAAGTTAAAAAAATAGGTCAACATGAATATTGACTACCATAAGATCCGAACGGAAATAAACCATCAGTGGAAAGGCCCAGTCGAACATTTCTAGCTTCTAAAGCAAATGATGGATGCACTCTATCAAAATGTTTCCATAAATCACCATCAGCTGGATGATTCAAGCTTTTATCGGTTGAAATATTCGCTTTATGCCATGACATCATTGTCGCTGTATTCTTAGACATGAATAAATGCTGAAGTCTGGATGTAAGCGGAAAATATCTCAACTGATTTACAGGAATCAAACCAGACTTCTCATGTTACCCTTCTTTATATCTCAATTGCCCACATGTGGGACAACTATCCAACGACTCATTTTCCCCAGAATATAAAATACAGTCATTTGAACATGTATGAATCTTCTGACAAGTAAGTCCCAAATTTCGAACCAGCCTCTTACTCTCATAGTAATTTGCAGGTAAAACATTTCCTTCGGGTAACAGTGTTTTAAGCAAAGAAAATATCTGGTCAAAACAGGTGTTTGACATTCCGTTATCTGATTTGATAGCCATAAATTTTGCAACTGCTTCTAATTTGCTCATCTTGCAGCCAGGATATAATGCATCCTCAGCAGACCTCAACAACTCATAAAATTCAAACGGTTCCAACTCAGGATTTGAATCTATATCAGCTGGAGTTTCTATATGTTGAACAGATGAACCTGCAACATCATGTACTAAATATTGAAACCGGGATGGATCCAGAATCAAGTTGGTATCACCTACTCTGGAACTGCATTCACTGTGTTGATACCAAAAACCATAATCTGGTTGAAAACCAAAACGCAAGAGATGTCCCCCCACTTTGTCAAACGTGTCAAACATTCTCAATGCACATTTTCTACAAGGGCATTTTATTTTGGCTTCTGAAACAAATTCTGGATTTGATGCCGCAAATGATAAAAAAGCCTCCATACCCTCTATATATACTGGATTTAAACCAGAACCATTTGGATTTCTACGTTGATTTATCCATATGCGGTCATCTAATAATGACTGTTGACGACCTCGTTGTTCCATATTTTTCTATAAAATATAAAAGCATTATTGGTTTTGAATAATTTTTTAGAAAAAACACTCAAGAAAGGATTGAATATGTTGAGAATAAAGCAAAACCTGTTACAAATATTGATAATTTTAATATTATATTGATTTTTTTATTTTTTTTAATAATACTAATATAATTATTTCATAAATATTAATTATATAATAATAACATTATTACATTATTAGTATATTTTATTATTAATATTAAAATAATATAATTTTCTATATTATATACAATTCTCCTTTCATCTGTGTGTTTAAAATTCTGTCTCCACATGTAATATTTGCATTCACTTTCACCTCTCCATTGGCGAGTATGTTGATAATTTTGAAAAAGAATGTCAATATTACATGTGGAGACAGAAAACACACATATGAAAATAGAATTGTATATAATATAGAAAATTATATTATTTTAATATTAATAATAAAATATAAAAATAGTGTAATAATGTAATTATTTCTAATTATTAGTAATTATTCCTAATTATTGGTAATTATTCCTAATTATTGGTAATTATTCCAAATTATTGGTAATTATTCCAAATTATTGGTAATTATTCCAAATTATTGGTAATTATTCCAAATTATTGGTAATTATTCATAATTCTTGGTAATTATTCCTAATTGTTGGTAAATATTGGTAATTATTGGTAAATATTGGTAAATATTGGAAAATATTGGTAAATATTGGAAAATATTGGTAATTATTGGAAAATATTGGTAATTATTGGAAAATATTGGTAATTATTGCTAATTATTGGTAATTATTGCTAATTATTGGTAATTATTACTAATTATTGGTAATTATTGGTAATTATTGGTAATTATTACTAATTATTGGTAATTATTACTAATTATTACTAATTATTACTAATTATTACTAATTATTACTAATTATTACTAATTATTGGTAATTATTGGTAATTATTGGTAATTATTACTAATTATTGGAAATTATTAAAAATTATTACTAATTATTACTAATTATTGGTAATTATTACTAATTATTACTAATTATTACTAATTATTGGTAATTATTACTAATTATTGGTAATTATTACTAATTATTGGTAATTATTACTAATTATTGTTAATTAGTACTAATTATGGGTAATTATTGCTAATTATTGGTAATTATTACTAATTATTGGTAATTATTGGTAATTATTGGTAATTATTACTAATTATTGGTAATTATTACTAATTATTACTAATTATTACTAATTATTACTAATTATTACTAATTATTACTAATTATTACTAATTATTGGTAATTATTACTAATTATTGGTAATTATTACGAATTATTACTAATTATTACTAATTATTGGTAATTATTACGAATTATTACTAATTATTGGTAATTATTACTAATTATTGGTAATTATTACTAATTATTGGTAATTATTACTAATTATTGTTAATTATTATTAATTATGGGTAATTATTGCTAATTATTGGTAATTATTACTAATTATTGGTAATTATTGGTAATTATTGGTAATTATTACTAATTATTGGTAATTATTACTAATTATTACTAATTATTACTAATTATTACTAATTATTACTAATTATTACTAATTATTACTAATTATTGGTAATTATTGGTAATTATTGGTAATTATTACTAATTATTGGTAATTATTACGAATTATTACTAATTATTACTAATTATTGGTAATTGTTACTAATTATTACTAATTATTGGTAATTATTACTAATTATTGTTAATTATTACTAATTATTGGTAATTATTACTAATTATTGGTAATTATTACTAATTATTGGTAATTATTACTAATTATTGGTAATTATTACTAATTATTGGTAATTATTACTAATTATTGGTAATTATTACTAATTATTGGTAATTATTACTATTTATTACGAATTATTACGAATTATTACGAATTATTATTAATTATTACGAATTATTGGTAATTATTACTAATTATTGGTAATTATTACTAATTATTGGTAATTATTACTAATTATTGGTAATTATTACTAATTATTGATAATTATTGGTAATTATTACTAATTATTACTAATTATTACTAATTATTACTAATTATTGGTATTTATTACTAATTATTGGTAATTATTACTAATTATTGGTAATTATTACTAATTATTGGTAATTATTACTAATTATTGGTAATTATTACTAATTATTTACGAATTATTACTAATTATTACTAATTATTGGTAATTATTGGTAATTATTACTAATTATTACTAATTATTACTAATTATTCCTAATTATTAGTAATTATTACTAATTATTACTAATTATTGATAATTATTGGTAATTATTACTAATTATTACTAATTATTGGTAATTATTGCTAATTATTACTAATTATTACTAATTATTGGTAATTATTACTAATTATTGGTAATTATTACTAATTATTGATAATTATTACTAATTATTGGTAATTATTAATAATTATTTACTAATTATTACTAATTATTACTAATTATTGGTAATTATTACTAATTATTACTAATTATTCCTAATTATTGGTATTTATTACTAATTATTAATATTTATTCTTAATTATTTGTAATTATTACTAATTATTCCTAATTACCATTTAAATATGAACAATGAATACTAATAATTTAAATTTATTAAGTAACAAAACAATGTAAACATAATTAAATTACAACTAATTAAGAATAATTGAAACTAATAAAAACTTTAAAATAAATATTAAATTAAAATGAAAATAAATACCTTTAAAATTGATCTGAGGTTGATCTCTGATCGTTGTTGAAAACTTCAATATCAACTCCAGAAAAAAAAAACTTAAGAAACGCTAAACTCTAAAAATAGAGTTTTGAGAGAAGTAGAAGATCGATTTTGAGAATGAATAAAAAAACAGATGGGGGTATTTATAGGTTAGATTATTTGCGACGGGGCTAATTGCGACGGGATACCCGTCGCAAATACCTAGCCCGCATTTATTACGGTCAACGGTTAAATAGTTATTTGTGACGGGACCCGTCGCAAATAATAACCTGCCGACTTACTATTTGCGACGGGGGTATACCCCCATCGCAAATACCTTTTACCGCCGCCGGTTATTTGCGACGGGCGGTTACTGCCCGTCGCAAATAACCTTCCCGCGATTTGGCGCGGATAGCGCGCCAGCCCTTTTGCGACGGGGAAAGCCAACCCGTCGCAACTAACTACTTATTTGCGACGGGGGAATTCCCCCATCGCAAATAAGTTTTTAACGAGACTATTTGCGACGGGATTTTTCCCCGTCGCAAATGCCCATTTTTCCCGTAGTGATCGTACACCCTGTTCTGTTCCCTCTTCTTCGACTTCCTTTCCACATTTTTCAACTGAGGATACTGCTGATAATTGACGAGAATGACGGTCTTTGACGAAGGACTCTAAAAAGGTATGTTAAACCTCTGTTCTTGTATTCTCTTTTAGATCTTACTTCTCCCGTTTTCTTTCCATGCTACGGCATGTGATCTCCATGTTGAGGGAGTTTCTTGTGTTGTTGATTCGGTGGTGTCGCGACGTCCTTGGTGAGTGCAGTCGTTCTGGGAGAAGCCTTGTGATCGTGGTGGTCGTGTTCGTAGAAGGACATCAGAACATGTTGAGGTAGGGATCTTACCTTCATCTCTCTAAATTGTGCATCATGCAGGGTGGGTGTCCTCTTGTTTACGTGAAACACATTTGAACCGATTTAATAAAGATAATAACTGGCTTATATAACGGGGATGGGAAGTTTGTGAATGCAGTTATGATTATCCAATAAAAACACATATTTTGATTACATTTTAAGGGTATTAAATGTTCATTTTTGATCTTATGGGCCTAAGTTAGTGGATTTTAATTTTGAACACTCATTCTCATCATTTGTGCACTTCATGCCTAATATGCACTAATTTAGGCCCAATGTTTCATCTGATTTTAAAGAATTTAATTATCTGTATTTTAATTTTATATTTTGGGAAATGGATATAAACATAAATATGAACATTTTTCATTAAGGGGTCAATGGAGGATTCATAAAGGATGATGAGGATATTTGGCGATGAAAGGAAACAATTCTAGAGAAGGCAGATTGGATATCATCCCACTGATGGGGTTTTGGGGCCCACAATATAGGCCCAATTAAGCCCACAATTCTTGGTAGGCTAGAAGACATATAGAGGAACAAATAAGTCTTCTAGATCCAGTGCTAATTCGTCATAAATGGTGGTGATTAAGGCGGCCCAAGTTGAAGATTCAATTCTGGGCCATATTCTGCGGCCCATAAAAACAGCCCACTATTTTTATTATATCTTGCGAACAGTTTATTATTTTGGGCTGAAATTTTACAACCTGTTAGGAGACATCCGAGTCTTCATTTAAGTATTATAGGGCCCACTCAAATTAGGCCTTCTAGAAGGTCCTTTATGCGCGTCTTTCCGGTGGATGCAAGCTGGCTGCAACTTCGGGGCATGAAGTGGAAAAGTCTCTCAATATTAATGTTCCACCCACCTTTCCCCAACACAATTAATTAAAGGCACATGGGATGTTGGAGGCTCGACCAAGACTTCATTTTTTCCTATTTAAGGCAGTAGTGGTGGAGAATTTAGGAATCTTGGAGCTTTGTTTTGATTGTAATATTATTATGCCAAATTGTCTTTGTAGCATTTTTCCTTCCCATGTAAGTTGTTCGAATCACCTTAGTTTTTAATAAAAGTTCTTCTTATTCTCTTGTTCTATTCTTACTCTTATCACCTTGACACCATTGCCTAAAGGTGTAAATTTATTCACACCAAACCTTGTGATTTTGTTCACACAACGGTGGAGTGATCGTTATTTTTGTTGTTTTTACTTCTTCAATTCCACCCTCGTAAGTCTACTTTCCGCTTCCATTGAGAACTTGTCATAAATGGAGGGCTAGATCTTTTATGGTTTGATCCAAGGGAGTAGTAAGGGGCTGGATTGAATGTTATTTCTCACTCCCTAAATGTTATTAATTTCTTTTAATTGAGTTTCTTTCATTCAATGGTTTTTATTCTTCCTCTTCCTTATTGAATTTATTCACCCCACTTTCATGTGTTAATTACATCCTTTATCTTGGAGTGCTCATGAAAATGATCCTATAAGTGTATAGGTGATTATAATGTGTTTTGAAGGTGTTTAATCAGTAATTGATGAGGTTAGTTTGAATTCATTGCATGAATCCTTCTCAAGTTAATGAAATTAAAATCGTAAAAAAAGGAATTCATTCAATCCACCCCGAGAAATAACCTTGGATCAACTCATTTTATCATAATTTGAATTCACATAGATCTTTTAGTGCTCTTTTAAAACCATCTAAATTCAACCCAAGTTGGCCACTTCATAGCCAAAAATCCATCTCCTTTTATTGAGTGTCTAAAGGTTCTTCTTAGGTTTCTGAGGATTCGACAACCCAAGCTACGCTGCAAGCGACCGCTTGACCCTTAAAACTTGGGTAAATTTGGGCGAAACCAAATTTTAGCACCGTTTCCAGGGACCAAGTAATTTCCTTATACAAAAAACCTTCTTTCCTCACCCCCATTCTTCTATTCTCACCCAAGATCTCTTATCTTTTCCCTTTCTCGCTTTTTTTTTCTTTTGGCGCATGTCCGCCTTCACCTGCGATAACTCAAACAGACTAGTTAGGGTGGAAAGTCATAGGATAGGGGAGTCAAGTACACCATTGGATCCTAATCTTCCTAATACCCCAGAGTTAAATATTGAGTCAATTTCAATGGAGGGTCTTCAAAGAAACCAACTCATAAACCCGGGCGGGAACCAAAATGGAAATTCAAATGAGGCAGCCCCAAATTTGGGGAATGCAGTCAATCAAACCATGAATGACTACCTTACACCTACCTGGACCAATGCACCCTCTTGAATTAGGTATGCTACCCTAAGAGATTCCCACTATGTCTTTAAACCTCATGTCCTAAACCACCTTCCAACCTTCCATGGGATGGAGTCAGAAATGCCTTACCTTCATGTCAAGGAGTTCAATGACATTATTTAAACCATGTGCTCACCACATCAACTTGAGTCAGCTAAGATGCGGCTCTTTCTTTTCTAACTTAAGGATCGTGCAAAGAACTGGTTAAATAATCTGAGACCTTCATCAATCCACACTTGGAACCAACTGCAAAGAGAATTCTACAAGAAATATTTTCCCCACCACAAAACAATTGCACTTAAAAAGAGTATCCAAAACTTTTTTGAAAAAGAGAGAGAGTCATTCTATGAAACATGGGAGAGGTTCAAAGACACCCTAAACATGGTTCCACACCATGGTTTTTCTATTCCTGAACAAGTAAGAATTTTCTATAAAGGTTTGGGCCCGAGGAACAAACAATTCATTGACATGATGTGTAATGGGACCTTTAAAAACAAATCCCCAAATGATGCTTATGAGTATCTAGAAATCCTTTCTGAACAAAACCAAACATGGGGAACATCACCTTATTCTGAAAAGCCTCAAAGAACTCCTGGAATGCATACACTTAGAGAAGAGTAAATCCTTAGGGTGAAACTTGCAGCACTCTCTAGGAAGGTTGAAGAGATAGACCATATGAAAATCCATGAAATCCAAACTGTAGACCCTGTTTGCGCAATCTGTGACAAACATGACTACAAAACAGGCAACTTCCCAACCATTCCAGCCATCAAGGGTGTTCTTTTAGAAGGACCACCTACTGAAGTCAATGCCCTAAACTTTCAAAAGCCTCAATACCCAAACACATTCAACCCAAGGTATAATGACCACCCAGGCTTCCGATGGAAAGATAACCAACAACCTAGCCAACCACAAGGACCAAAACCCTACCCTACACAAAATTTTCAAAACCATAACCAATTCCAACCACAACCAGTACAATACCAACATCCTCCAGTCCAATACCAACAACCCATCCAACAACCAAAGTATCCCCCTGGGATAACCCAACTAACACAAGCCCCTTCCCAATCTGTCCCTCTCCCAATCCTTGAACAACTGTGCAAACAAATGGAAAGGATGAACTTAGAAGTCTCTTCCCTAAAACAATAACTTCAAACCATCAAAACTGTAAAGGCACCCATGCCCACACAGGCCATTCCACAACAAACATCAAGGGGAGAGACAAGTTGCACTCAAACAACTCATGAACAACTAAAGTCTATGACAGTTTTGAGAAGTGGGAAATCAATTGAGAGACCTGAACAAATAGTTCAAAACCCACCTGAAGATTCAAACTCTAATGAAAATTCAAATGAAACACATGAACAAACTGAAGATACTAATAAAAATGACCCCACAACCTACCCCATTTCCTCAACGCATGAGGGGGAAAACCAAGCCTGAATTGAGTGAAACATTGAGGGAAATATTCTCACAAGTCAAGTTGAACATTCCACTCCTCGATGCCATTCAAACCATTCCTTCATACTCAAAATACCTTAAGTACCTCTGCACATTTAAATGGAAATTCTCACATAAGAACCAAGTCCTTCTGGCATCAAATGTTAGCACAACAATCCAAGGAACCCTTCCTCCAAAGATGAAAGACCTAGGATGCCCTTACATAAATGTTGAACTAGGAGAGAACAAAGTTGTAAAAGCCTTGTGTGATCTAGGAGCAAGTGTGAACCTCATTCCTTATGCTATGTATTGTCAGTTAGGGCTCGAAGAACTCCAACCCACATCTATCACTATTCAACTTACTGATCATAGTATTTGTGTTACAAAGGGGATCTTAAAGGATGTTTTGGTGAGAGTTGAAAATTTCATTTACCCAGCTGACTTCATTGTTCTAGACAATCACCCAAGCTTAGGTCCTAGGGATCAAACCCCAATCATCCTTGGTCGTCCCTTCCTTACAACAATCAACTCTGTTATCCGAGTCCGAAATGGGAACATGACCATCACCTTTGGAAACATGAGTCTAGACTTGAACATCTACAATGTAAACTCTAAAATTGGGGATAATGAAGAGATCCATGAGGTTAATTGGATAGGTAGTGTTGATAGCGAACTCAAGGAACATCAAGGAATTACCGAAGGATGTTTAAGTCAAGAAGAGATTGATTTTCTTTGTTCACATGAGGGAAATTTGTCTCCTTGGCTTGAATCTCTTTCAGATAGCTCTATTGATGATTTTCTAGAATCACCAATCAATGATACCATGGGTGAAATCAATAACATCGAGTCCATACCCATTCATGAAACTACTCTAGCTAATTTAGTGGATGAAAATTCTTTTCACAAGGAACCAATTTTGTCAAGAAATCTGAACAAAGAAACTGAGTTCAATACAAAGTCTCATCCTTTCTTGGAAAGTGATAACCACTCTGATCTTGAATTTAAGGTTTTACCTTCATCAATCAAGTATGCGTTCTTAGGGGAAAATCAATCCTTTCCTGTTGCCATTTCTTCCTCTCTTGAAGCCAATCATGAGAGGATACTTCTAGATGTCCTTAGGAGACACAAGAAATCCATTGGATAGACCTTATCTGATATTCCTGTGATTAGCCCACTTATCGGGACTCATAGAATTGTTCTAGAATTTGATTCAAATCCATGTCGTCAACCTCAGCGGCGACTCAATCCTAATCTCATGGAAGTAGTGAGAAAAGAACTTTTGAAATTGTTAAAAGTTGGTATCATCTATCCTATAGTTGAGAGTGAGTGGGTTAGCCCAATCCATGTGGTTCCAAAGAAGGCTGGAATCACATTAATAACCAATAATGATGGAGAGATGCTTCTAACAAGGGTTAGTAGTGGATGGAGAGTCTGTATTGACTATAGGAAGCTCAACTCTTGTACCAAGAAAGACCATTTCCCCTTGCCCTTTATAGATCAAGTCCTCGAGCGAGTGGCGGGTCATCAATTCTACTGCTTCCTAGATGGATTCTCAGGGTATAATCAAATCGAAGTCTCCTTAGAGGATCAAGGAAAAACTACCTTCACTTGTCCATTCGGAACTTTTTCCTTCAAGCGCATGCCCTTTGGGTTATGTAATGCCCCTGGTACCTTCCAGCGGTGCATGATGGGAATCTTCTTGGAAATGGTGGGGGATTGTTTAGAGGTCTTCATGGATGATTTCTCCATCTTTGGTGATACTTTTGAGGGATTCCTTCTAAATGTTGAAAAGGTTTTTTCAAGGTGTGAGGATAAGAATCTCATACTAAATTGGGAAAAATGCCATTTCATAGTAAGGGAAGGACATATTCTAGGTTATCTGGTATCTGGTAGAGGGATCTGGTATCTGGTAGAGGGATTGAAGTTGATAAAGCTAAGGTTTACATCATTCGTCACCTTCCCTCTCCTAAAACTGTTAAGGAAGTGAGCTCCTTCTTAGGACATGCTGGTTTTTATAGAAGGTTCATTAGGAATTTCAGCTCTATTTCTCGACCACTTTGTGCTCTATTGGTAAAAGATGCTCCATTTTTATGGACAGAAATCTATGAGGAATCATTCTCTACACTCAATTCAACTCTTATATCTCCACCTATCATGCAATATCCAAATTGGAAACTTCCTTTTAAGATCATGTGTGATGCAAGTGACTTCGTTGTAGGAGCAGTCTTAGGACAATGGTGTGAGAAAACTCCATGTGTTATTGCTTCTGCAAGCAAATATTTAAATGATGCACAAATAAACAAAACCACCACTGAGAAAGAGTTGCTTTTTGTTGTCTTTGCCTTAGAGAAATTCAGGTCTTATCTCTTAGGATCACCCATCATTGTCTTCACTGACCATTCATCCCTAAAACACCTTTTCCAAAAACAAGATGCCAAGGCTAGATTGATTAGGTGGGTCCTTCTTCTTCAAGAGTTCAATTTAACCATTAAGGATAAAAAGGGTGTTGAAAATGTTGCAGCTGATCACCTCTCTAGGATGGAATTCAAAGACAACTCACACCACCTCTCTGTATCTGATTCATTTCCTGATGAGCACCTCTATTCAGTGAGTGATTGCCCTTAGTATGATGACATAGCAAACCATTTGGTGACGGGTGACATTCCAAAATTCCTAGGGACCCAAGCTAAGAGGAAATTCCTTTCTGATGTCAAACACTATGTGTTTGATGATCTTTACCTCTTCAAGTTCTTTCCTGATCAAATCATCAGGAGATGTGTTCCCGAGTCTGAACAAGAGCCCATTCTAAAATTGTGTCATGGAGAGGCATGTGGAGGCCACTTTTCTACAAAGAAAACCACTGCAATGGTCCTCCAAAGTGGTTTCTACTGGCTGAACCTCACTAAGGATTCCTTCCAATTCTGCAAAATTTGTCCTCAGTGTCAGCAATTAGGATCCATTTCCAAAAGAAATCAAATGCCCCTCACTCCCATTCTAGTCGTTGAAATCTTTTATTGTTGGGGAATTGATTTCATGGGACCCTTTCCAAACTCTAAGGGATACCTCTACATCCTCTTAGCTGTTTATTATGTCTCAAAATGGGTTGAAGCCATTCCCACCAAGTCCAATGACCATCATGTTGTGATCCGATTTCTGAAAGAGCATATATTTTCTAGATTTGGAATTCCGAGGGCTATAATCAGTGATCATGGAACCCATTTCTGTAATCGCCCATTCTCTTCACTCATGTCTAAGTATGGAATTTCTCATAAATTTTCCACTGCGTACCATCCTCAAACCAATGGTCAAGCTGAGTTATAAAATAGGGAGATTAAGCAAATTCTTAAAAAAAACTGTCAACCCCTCTAGGAAATATTGGTCTGAGAAACTCTTGGATGCTCTTTGGGAATATCTTACAACATTCAAAACCATCCTAGGAATGTCACCATATAGGTTGGTTTATGGAAAATCATGCCATTTACCTGTTGAAATTGAGCATAAGGCATTTTGGGCAATCAAAAAAATGAATTTCGACATTTCTTTAGCCAAAGAAAAGAGGAAATTAGATCTTAATGAACTTGAGGAACTTAGGATGGAGGCTTATGAAAATTCAAGGATAAATAAAGCTAGAGTTCAAGCCTACCAATCTAGGAATATCAAAGTCAAACAATTTGATCTGGGAAAACATGTGCTCTTGTGTAGTTCAAAACATCATTTACACCCGAGAAAGTTAAGGTCAAGATGGTCAGGTCCATTCATAGTGCATCATGTGTAACCCCATGGGGCAGTAGAGATTCAGGATCCCACAAGTGGTAACATTTTTAAGGTCAATGGTCATAGGTTAAAACCATTCATTGAATCATTCAATAAACATGAAATATAGGTAGAGTTAACAGATCCAACCTATGAACCAGGAAAAAATTGATAGATTTAGGATCCATGTCGGGATAACGACGTTAAACAAAAGCGATGCATGGGAGGAAACCTGTGGTTTTCATGTGTCCAATCTTTGTAAATCATCTTTTGTTTCCTTCTTCTTCATTTTGTTATTTTTTTTAAAAAAATTATAGACTGTTGACTTGTTCTTATTTTATGAGTAAGGATGGGTATGAAAGGGGAGCACCGTATTAATCCGTGTCAAGCGGTGTGATCCCTGAGTAATACCTTACCCAAAAAATATTAAGAATACAATGTATCATTAGTTTATTCATATTTTATGTTTTTGTAGGTATTTAAAAAAAATAGATTGTTGACTTGTTCTTCTTTTATGAGTAAGGATGGGTATGAAAGGGGAGCACCGTATTCATCTGTGTCACGTGGTGTGATCCCTGAGTAATACCTTACCCAGAAAATATAAAGAAGACAATTTATCATCAGTTTATGTTATTTGTACGTTTTTTTAGGTAAAAAAATACAAATATATATATATATATATATATATTAAAAAAATTAAAGGCATGTCATAGGTCATTGGGAAAAGCTGGTCACAACCGTCCAAGCAATTGGGAGACAAACCAGAACTGAAGGGAGACATGGGAATTTATTTTCAACATCAACCACCAGGTGACTTCATTCCATAATTTTCATTTTCAATGTCTTCGTTGAACTTCTATCCTTCCCCTTCTATGTTTCAATTCTTTAAACACTGGGGACAGTGTTATTCTAAGTTGGGGGGGAGATGAAAATGTGTGGAAGGAAAAATGTCATTAACCTTGAACATGATAACACACATTCCAAACTCTGAAATTGGATATCAAATAATTTTACATGCCTTGATTCTGATTTTAATGCAAGTTTATGTTCATGTGTATAGATATTGGAAAGTGCGGTTGTCCAATGTGATTTTTCACCGTTATATTTTCATCCATTTAATAAAAAAACACAATGCATGTCCTCTAGATTGTGGGGTTTTAGTTTGAGTTCTTGTGGACCCATAATAAATAGCATAGGATTGGCGATCATTTTAATTTTAACATGAGTATTCAAAAAAATCAATTGCGTGTAGAGTAATGAATTGACCTAATGTGTGGCTTTCGGCACTTGGGGATCGTGACTCCATAGTTTTCTAGCCCAAATTTGGGAATTTTATCTCTATATGTGGTAATTTTAATTTGTTTTTGATTGAGTTGACTTGAGATGATGCCCGAGTATGTGAGCTTCACTTGGTGCCCTAAGGTCTTTGAGTCTGGGAGTCATCGGCAAAGTCTTGCTACATGGGTTGACTCAATTGAGTTCAATTTCAATTACCATGACAAAATTGCAAAAAAAAATCCAAAAAAAACAAATAAAATAAAAAAATCAGTACTCATATTATTATTAAAATTTGATTTCTCCTAGCGCTTCCATCTTTTCTCCCTCGAATGAAAATGAACCCCCATGTCTATTGTGATGCACAACACTTCATCATGCTTAATTGAATTTGGATGAAATATGGTAATGAATTTGAACAAATGAATGGGCTTGGGCTTGAGATATGCCTATGGACATATCTTGTTTTTAAATTATTTTTATGGGTTTCATAATTGTTTGGTATGTGATCTTTGGGTGAGAAATGTGTATTAAAATGTTTTTGGAAAAGGTCATTCGAATTTCATTTTTGCGAGATATATTTTGCTTAGGACTAGCAAAACTCAAGTTTGGGGGTGTGATTAGCCAATAAAAACACATATTTTGATTAAATTTTAAGGTTATTAAATGTTCATTTTTGATCTTATGGGCCTGAGTTAGTGGATTTTAATTTTGAACATTCATTCTCATCATTTGTGCACTTCATACCTAATATGCACCAATTTAGGCCCAATGTTTCATCTGATTTTAAAGAATGTAATTATCTATATTTTAATTTTATATTTTTGGAAATGGATATAAACATAAATATGAACATTTTTTATTCATAGATCAATGGAGGATTCATAAATTATGATGGGGATATTTGATGATGAAAGGAAACAATTCTAGAGAAGGCAGATTGGATATCATCCCACTAATGGGGTTTTGGGGCCCCAAATATAGGCCCAATGAAGCCCAAAATTCTTGGGAGGATCTAAGACATATATAGGAACAAATAATTCTTCTGTATCCAGTACTAATTCATCCTAAATGGTGGTGATTAAGGTGGACCAAGTTGAAGATTCAATTCTGGGCCAGATTCTGCGGCCCAGAAAAATAGACCACTATTTTTATCATACCTCGCTAACGGTTTATTATTTTGGGATGAAATTTTACAGGATATTATGAGACATTTGGGGATTCATTTAAGTCTTCTAGGGACCACTCAAATTCGGCCTTATATAAGGTCATTTAGGCACGTCTTTCCAGTGGATGCAAGCTGGATGCAACTTCAGGGAAAGAAGTGGAAAAGTCTCTCAATATTAATGTTCTACCCATCTTTCTCCAACACAATTAATTAAAGGCACATGGGATTTTGGGGGCTCGGCCAAGACTTCATTTTTTCCTATTTAAGGAAGTAGTGGTGGAGAATTTAGGAATCTTGGAGCTTTGTTTTGATTTTAATGTTATTATGCCAAATTGTCTTTGTAGAATTTTTCCTTCCCATGTAAGTTGTTCAAATCACCTTAGTTTTTAATAAAAGTTCTTCTTATTCTCTTATTATGTTCTTCCTCTTATCACCTTGACACCGTTTCCTCAAGTTGTTAATTTATTCACACCAAACCTTGTGATTTTGTTCACACAACGATGGAGTGATCGTTATTTTTGTTGTTTTTACTTCTTCAATTCCACCCTCATAAGTCTACTTTTCGCTTCCGTTGAGAACTTATCATCAATGTAGGGCTAGATCTTTTATGTTTTGATCCAAGGGAGTATCAAGGGACTGGATTGAATGTTATTTCTCACTCCCTAAATTTTATTAATTTCTTTTAATTGAGTTTCTTTCATTCAATGAGTTTTATTCTTCCTCTTCCTTATTGAATTTATTCACCCCACTTTCATGTGCTAATTACATCCTTTACCTTGGAGTGCTCATGAAAATGATCCTACAAGTGTATAGGTGATTATCATGTGTTTTGAAGGTGTTTAATCAGTAATTCATGAGGTTATTTTGAATTAATTGCATGAATCCTTCTCAAGTTAATGAAATTAAAATCGTAAAAAAAGGAATTCATTCAATCTGCCCCGAGTAATAACCTTAGATCAACTCATTTTCTCATAATTTGAATTCACATAGATCTTTTAGTGCTCTTTTAAAACCATCTAAAATCAACCCAAGTTGGCCACTTTATAGCCAAAAAATACATCTCCTTTTATTGAGTGTTTAAAGGTTCTTCTTAGGTCTTTGAGGATTCGACAACCCAAGCTACACTGCAAGAGACCGCTTGACCCTTAAAACTTGGGTAAATTTGGGCGAAACCAAGTTACTTTTTTTTATATCCTGTGATATTATGTTGTGAATTGAATGGGCTTCTGCCTACTAAAAATCATGGTCATTGGGGGCCTTTGCTTACACAATTAAATGTTTCCCTCTCCTTCTGTATTTTCTTATGGATGGAAATTTTATTGAATGTGGAAATTGGTTAATCATGTAAAGTTGGCTGATTAAATACCTGGAACCCTTGTGTGATCACCCTGGTTGAACAAACTGAAATAATAAACATGTGGGTACTGGTTAGGGTTTATTTATGTGAAGGGGGTGTTTTGTTGGTTGTTGTGGATCGGGTGAGCAGCGGGGTTGCGGTTGGCTTGGTTGTGGGTTTGTGTGAATGCTATGTTGGTGATGGGTAGCGGGGCTGCGGTAAATGGCATCAAAGGGATGATGATGTATGGGTTTCGGTGTGATTGTGGTTATGGTGGTTGGCAGCGGGGCTGTAGGGATGGGTTTGAATGTGAATGAACTATGGGTTGTGAATAATAAATAAAAGTATAAGAGTTAATGAATGGTGGGGCATGGTAATGGAATGGGAATAATAATCAATGGGGTTGATTGGTTAATAATAAGGGACTTGTTTGTGTTGATTGTGTTTTCTTAACTTGATTTGTGGATGGCAGGGATATGTTTTATGAACGCTTGATCTAGTTTTGTTGTTGATAGTTGCCCGGTAGTTAAGAAACTGATAACTAAAGCTGTTGAAACTTGAAAACATTAAATGGGGTTTTGGTATTGATTGTTGTGTGCATACTCTCGAAGTAGCAGTCTCAAGGCACGTGCTCAGATCTTTGTGTAGAAGCCTTAGGATGGGCTGAGTGGTTGTTATACTTATATAAATCTGTACATTTTATGTTTCTTTACGAACCCCACCCATGTCAAGCACTACGTGCCGAACACCCGTGGGACGGGGGGTGAGATTCTCAAACATCCAAAGGATGGCTGGTTACTGTTCTTCCCTGTGCTCCCTCTTCCAAGTTCTATAGCCCTAGTTCCTTCGGGCAGGTTACGACAGATGTTTCCCAAAAATCTTCGAGATGAGGTTTGATATGTTCCCAGGTGTCTTCGGGATGAGATGTGGTTGTGGTTGAGGATTGTGTGCCGACAGGATGTGATTTGAGATGGCTGAGGATTGTGTTCTAGTGGGTTACTATGAGCTTCGTATAGCCAGGTTGCGGCACTAGCTAAAGCTTTGTATGGACAAGTTGTGGCACTAGCTCAGGAAGAGGGGGAAGCATCAAAGCATTAGGCATGAGGGCTTGAGCAGTATCCAGTGGGAAGGTGGTGCGGGGTACCCATACTTTTATAACATTACTACTATACTCTATTGACTTGTGTAAATTGGTGAGTGTGACTAGTGAGACTGGGTGGATAGATTCCTTGCTAGGTTTTGGTTCTTCTGTTTTCTCACGGGGCATTAGGATGTCTCCCCACTTGTACACGAGAGCTTTAGGTTTACCTACTGATTATACTTGTATGATTACCCTACGTTTGCTTTCAGGTTTTCAGGAGGACTACAGGGACTGTGCGAGACCTTACTAGTCAGGCAGGGGGAGATGCTGTTGTTTGCTGTTGTTGTTTTCCTTTACTTTTTGGTACAGTACTTTGGAGCTTTTATGTACTTGTACTTTTGTTTCACTATTGTATAAAGCATGCATATGGGATTGGTTTTGGGTTATTTCTATACATGTTCCTTTTCTTCTTCTTGGTGTTTGACTCATCATATTTCCGGATCTTAAATTAATAAAAAGGGTAATGTCTCCCATATATGTGAAAAACTCATACCCTTGGTGCTAGTCGCCACTCCGGGTCCTACTAGAGGTGGGACTCGGGGGTCATTATCTCTCTTCCACCATTTCCAGCTCAGGAGGGGCATCTTTGGTGGGAGGGGGTCATGACAGGTTGGGCTGGGTCGGTCGGACCGGGTCAGACCAGACCCGGACCCCTTTCGGCTCAATTATGCTTAAATGGGCATATCTTCTAAACGATACATACGTTTTAAGAACTATATATGACACTATAACCCTTAGTACAAGACGGTCCATTTGAGATAATCCACGTGAGT
>CAUJRU010003316.1:0-23243 GCA_963277665.1 Viscum album | reverse complement strand
AAATGAAAGAACACTACTACAAAATGAAGCTATAGCCACGGACCTATAGCCACGGTTTTATAAGTCCATGGATATAGCATGGTTATACCAACAGATGAAAATTCATCTGTGGCTATATGTGCGATTTGGCCAATATTCTCTCGGGCTCCTCCTACGGAACCCTCCCCGAATCACTCCCCTCCCCCGATGCACTCCCCTCCTCGGACGACCGCGCCTCCCCCCCTCCCCGGACGACAGTGCCTCCCCCGACGCCGACGGACTCCCCTCCTCCCCCGACGCACTCCCCTCCTCCCGACGACCTCTCCTACCCGGATGACCGCGCCTCCCCCGACGAACTCCCCTCCTCCGGATGACCCCGACGAACTCCCCTCCACCCCCGACGGACTCCCCTCCTCCCCCAACGGACTCCCCTCCTCCCGACAGACTCCCCTCCTCTGGACGACCGTAACTCCCCTGCTCCTGACAGAATCTCCTCCTCCGACGAACTCTCCTCCTCCCGACGACCTCCTCCAGACGACCTCATTGCCGGTATCTTTATCATTCCATTTTTTATCATTTCCAGTATCTTTATCTTTAACAATATTTTTTTCAAAATCCATATCAGTAGTAATTAGATCCTTCTCAAGAATATTTCCACTCTTTTATGTAAGATATTTCTGCTGCTCGGGTCGATCCTCACGAATAAGGATACTAAATCATACCATTTTCGAATCCTAGGCATCCAAAAATTATATAGGGTATGTCAACATTTTAGAATTGTGTTCTATGGATTTTGGTTTGATTTCCATCCCTTAAATATCGTATGAGGCATCGTGGTTTTGTATAGGGTAATACTATAGATTAACATCAAGAACTAGGAACATTAGTGTAGGATATGCCTTCATCTTCCAATTATTTTCTACCATATATATATCTATTTTTGAGGGAATACTAGATTTCTAGTTGTTCAAGCGAAATTAACAGGGCTTATTCCCAAAAAGGAAGAAAATATGAGAATATCATGGTGATATAACCATATGTAACATATGATTTTACAATTAATCTATGGTTGTTCCTAGAGATAAATGGTCTATCCATCATTGCACATCCGATAAGGATAAGAATCAAACCTTATATAGTTTTGTATGGTAGAGCTGTTAGATTTATGCAACACCAGAGATGGTGAAAACCATGTGAATAATGGGTGCATGCATATAGTTTAGGTTCACAATGCCTTGATCTAGTCTTCTTGTTTGAGTTCATGGAGCTTAGTGAAAATGAAAATAGTTTATATTCTTGATGATTTGAGTATACAGAGGATCTTTAAGAACGATAATGCAGTGGAAAATGCTTAAAACCCATGTGAATGGATACCAGGATGTCCTATAACAAATGAAGTGATCCTGAAGACGGTTGATCAATGTTTAATGTCATACCTCTTGGATGACAGAAAACAATTTACATTCATGATTCATGGGCTACTGAAACAGGTATATTTTGAAAAAAAATTCAATTCATGAATGAGGTTGAATTTGATTTGAATTGAGGGCAGGACATCCCACGCACCACACAAATACCTCAGAAAAAAATTCCGTATCATATAATGTTATAATGATCAGACCGAGATGAATGTAGATGATATTTTAAATTCATGATGCTTGGAATATGTGTAATTTGGTTTCACAGTAATATATGTGTCACAGAAGTGGTAAAACCTACTGTAAATGGACCCAAATAGTCTTATATACCATGTTCACACCTTGAGATGGACTACACACAAGTTAAAGTCATAATGTTGTGTGTGTAAATGGGACTAAGGGGATGTAGGGTTGAAATATATTTATCTAGACCTATAAATGAGAGGTATAGGAATTACAACATATCCCATGAAAATGGTAGTCAATCCACACATGGTTCAAAATTATGTAATAGTAGGATTTCAATTCCAAAATTGGGGGAAATCCTCTCTCGTGAGGGAATTCCAAATTTATGACATGGGTAATGCTAGAGTTTAGCATCGTGTTATATGGATGATGGTTTAGTTCGTCTCATATCATATGATTCATATTGATTCCAAGTGGGGTGATTTTTTAGACAATATCATACATATATTATGAGGAACTATGGTTATAAAAATTGTAAGACCTTTCATATCATCCCATAGTTATCATATGAGTCATCTTAATTTTATATCGAGTAAGATCATTATTTAATTTTGTGTGCCTAGGATGTCAATATCTATAGTTTAAAGTCATTAAACTCAAATAATATTGGTAGAAAATAGTTATTTTCATAATTCATGGAATATGACTCCTTGTTTATGTTCAAAGATTTTAGATTAAGGATATTTTTAAGGTCTTGTTTCTTTGACCAGTTATGAATATTTTAAGGTCATACTAGCTCGACCATGGGGTTTCTGGTAGTTTAGGGTTATAAATTTTGGAACATTTGTGAATATTTTATATTCATAATTCTTGGAACCATGAAAATATTTTTAGGTTTTCTTTCTTGGACCATGGGTATCCTCATGTGAAGTACTACTTCAGAAACATCACATTGGTGGGAGGTGTGATACGATCTCTATATATGGTGATCAAAGAGTATACCCCGTTGGAATAGACCTTATGAATGAGGTAAGGTCATTCCCACTTGGGCACCAAATTCGGTTTATTTATTTGGGTATCATCCTTGTTCTGAGATCTAGTACCATGTCACCGTATTGTATGGAGCAGAGGAAACCATATTTTTGAATTATATTTTCATCTAGTTTTGGTTTCTCTCTATATTGGGGAATTCTTGGAAGTTGTTATCTATGAGGGATTCCAAATCATCCAAGTGATCTTCTTTCATTCTTTCTAGACTATTGTTGTTGTATAAATCTATTTAGATCTATGGTATCTAATCCTCGATGGGAATGACTTACTTGGTTTCACATACTAGGGATATGAGGTCACTGGGGTGGAATTAAGAGTCATCATCCAATAGGTATAGAGGAAATTCAAGAGATTATCAGGCCAACTCTTATTTTTTATAACCCTGTGTTTTCTATAGGATAATAGATTTTTTCTTATTTCATTCTTCAATCTACACATTTTCCTAATAATTCTATCCACGGACCTATAGCGATGGTTTTATAGGTCCGTGGCTATATCTTTTATACTGCCACGGTTAATTATTTCATCCGTGGATATATCCAGCAACCTCGTTTTTTTTCCCAAACCCATCGGGCTCCTTCTCCTCCCCCTCACGATTCCTCCTCCTCACCGCGCCCTCCCCCTCCCCGACGCCTCCATGCCAACGCCTCCTCCACGCCGCGCCCTCCTCGCCGCACCCTCCTCGCCGCGCCCTCCTCACCGCGCCCTCCTCCTCACCGCGCCCTCCTCCCCGACGCCTCCTCGCCGTGCCCTCCTCCCCGACGCCTCCTCGCCGACGCCTCCTCCGTGCCGCGCCCTCCTCGCCGCATCCTCCGCGCCGCGCCCTCCTCTCCATGGTGTCAGTGAGCATTACTCGGTTATGGAACTGAAGAATATGGATGAGGGTGGTCCCAAGAATCCCTCCGTTTTCTCATTTTCAACAAGTGACAATGTATCGGAATAGGTTTAAGGGAGTGAGGCCACATTCATGAAGAGTTCTACAGAAGTGGGAGGTATTGTGATGGATAACCATTTTGATCTTTTTTCATATGATGAACTAGTCCAGAATTTTGAACAATACCTGGTTAGAACCGTTGGAGAGGAGCAGGTCCCTGAAAATTGGTCATGTGATGAATGTTCTTTCCACTTTTTAGGTGATTTAGAGGACGAGGTTCAAGATTAAATGTATCCATGTATGGGAAGAGTAAGATAGGGAGGGTCAACTAGAAAGATAAAAGGGATTACTCATATTTTTCTCTACCAATGGGGACTAGGTCTATGAATATGTCAAAGGACAAATAGAAGGAATGTAACCCACCTCTCCAAGGTGGTCTTTTAGTAGTCGGATATTCCAGATAATCCTTTCAAAATTCTTGTGAAATCATAAGATGATGAACCAATTAAAATACCATTTCCTTTACTTTGAAAAATTATAAAATTGAGGATTTTTGTTTTGATAAGAGGTTGGAGGAGGTTGAATAAATCACTTCTAACTTAGAAACACTCCTAGGATCACCGTTTTTTCTTTAAAAAGAGCAAGATGACCAAATTAATGAAGTTTTTTATTTAATTGAACAAGCTTTTCTTTTATATTATTGTGATTATTTTGTGTATGATTTTAATTTCTCTTCTCCCTATATATGTTGTGTAGATTCAAGTGAACTTCATGATTTACTAGAGGTACATGAGAAGGTTATTAATACACCTGATGAGAAACTTTTGAAACTCAAAAAATCTAATTGTAATTCAAAGTTTGGGAGTGGTCGAAGAGCAAGAGGATATTTTGAAGTTGCGCACTAATGAAAAAGTGGATATTGATACATATGTGGTTTTTAATAATGAATTTATATAGGATATTGAATTGGATGAAAAATCACATCCAAGAATTGAATTTTTACTATTTATGCACATCACTCCTCAAGTTGAAGAAGAGGGAATATACCCCCTTTCCCCCCCTTTCCACTACTCCTAGGAAGTTATAATTTCGAAGTGGTGAAATTAAAAGTATATGAAAATGGGGTTTTAAAAAACTATTTGAGTTGATTAATATAGCTAGAAAGAAGATTTTATGCTAGTTCTTAAGTAAGAAGACACATCCTCCATCTAATTGGGGTTGAATCAATGATTTTTCAACTGTGAGCAATCTAAATATAGAACCCCTTGGGGGATAAACCCAAGATTATCTTGTTACTTTTTTTAGTTTTTTATTTGACCTTCTTTAATAAAGTTTTTTTGATTGAGGTCTTTTTTTGTAGGAAGTTAGGTGGGTCACTTCACATGGCATCCCATTTTGAGTAACTTCTTTCACTCTAAGAAAATTTTCAGGTTGTTTCCTTCCACCCTTAAATTTTTAAGAGTTTAAATTCTTATTATATACTTAAAATTAAGTGTGAGGTAAGGGTACACAATTTTTTTCTAATCCTAAATTTTATAATTCTAAATCATTGTTTAAACATTTCTTTTTATTGATTTTTATTAAAAAAAATTATGTTATTCACATAGAATAAGTGAATGTATGTTATAATTTCTATTTTTTAGTACTTTGGTGAGAATAATTTCACATCCTATTGAAGTATAGATTCAACGATTTTTATAGATCTAGAGAAGTTATATTTCATAGTAACTTTGAACCAATCTACCTTAGTTTTTACTCTAGTTTTGTTCTGTTTTGAACTTTAAATTTTATAAATTAATGTATATGTTTACACTTATAGGAGATGAAATTTTGAAAACCAAAGGTATTTATTCAACAAGAAAAGAAGGGAAATTTTTTCCAATGATCTCAAATGAATAGAGCATCTACACCATGGGAGTAATAGTTTAAATTCTGTGATTTTTCTACTTAAACTTGAAAATTCACTTCTTTTTTTTAGTTGAAATAAATGGTTGGAAGTTGCCTTTTAATAAATTTTGTATGCTGAAATCATCTTGTTAAATTTGTTGGTGTTGCTTCCTTTTTTACTACCTTTTTTATTGAAATTCTGGTGTGTATGATTATTTTAATGTTTTACTAAAAATCATTTTTGAACTTCAAATGTTAACATGCATCTACATTAAAATCCATGAATATGTGTTGAAGTTGTTAATATAGTAACTAGTGGGTATCATTCATGCATTTTGTGTGATTGTTTGAACTCTATGTTCTTTATTTCTTTTGTTTTTAATATATTAGTTATATGATTTGTTTGTAATTAGATAAAAAAATTCTTTATTGTTACAAATTGATGCATATATTTAATTAATCATTTGTACCATAGGATGAGGTGGTTGGTGTTGGTTCAAATGCGGGAACGTTGGCATGCAACTGACAAGCAAGGGGGAACATCCATTCTTGGTAATGGGCATCTATGTGAACTTCACTTCTCAGTTATTGGTTTTGATTAGAGTGATATTAACATATTATTTTGTTCCCATGTAGTTTTACAAACATAAAATAAAAATTTAATCATAGTTTTATGGTTCCAATTCTAAAATCTTTTTTATGAGATGAATTCTATGGTACTCAATTGTTGTGCTCGATATGATTGTATCACCTTCTTTCTTCCATAAACCTTTTACAGTTTGATGAAGATAGGGTGCAACTGGTGATGGAATTTTTGAAGCTCTAATTTCTAATAGTTGAACTTTTCAAAACAAAACATTTTCCTCTCAAGTAAGCTTTGATTTATGGTTCTTGCATCTACTATTTTTGCAGGATACATGTTTGTATTCAGGCACATAAACACAAATATATTTCTTATCAATTATTTATTCTCTACATAATTAATTCTGATTTATTTTGATCTTTTTTTCTTTATTTCTTGTAGGTAAAATATAGGCTTAGGGTGAAAAAGAAATATGCACCCAAAGTACTCTTAAGGCACCATTTTGTATGATGGTAACATTTTGGTAAGTTTATTTATTTCTTTTTACCATACTACATCATTTATGTTGAGAGGGGTCTTTGATTTGTGGTTCTTGCATCATATATTTTGGTCTTTTGTTATATTTTTTGAAAATAGTCATTTTATGTCTTGAAGTGTTTTTGATAATATCTTCGGGATGTATTGAAGTATGATAGGGGGCTGGGTAGAGGGGGGAAGGGGGCAGGGTGGAGGGGTGCAGGGGGGGGCAGGGTGGAGGTGGGTAGGGGGCAGGGGGGCAGGGGGCAGGGGGCAGGGGCAGGGGGGAGGGTGGAGGGGGGAAGGGGGCAGGGAGGGTGCAGGGGGGTGCAGGGGGTGTTGTGCAGGCTAAGGGGCTGGGTGGAGGGGGGCAGGGGGTAGGGGGTAGGGTGCAGGATGGAGGGGGGCAGGGGGCAGGGGGCAGGGGGCAGTTTCTCCATACCATTACTCCAATTATTTTTCTTGTTCTTTAATTTTGGGTCACTGCCCATGCCTTTATCATACATGTATTTAGCTTTTGGATATTCATCTTCATTTACCATATTGGAGGTGATGATAACCTTCTAACTGATTGAAATTTCCTCATCATCATCATACCATAATACAAGACTTAAGTGTGTAAATTTATCCATATACTATCTAGGATAAGATTGTGACTCTATGGAGGCCTTATTCTTAGTAATCATTGCAGCAGATACTTTCGTGAAACCCCATAATGATCATTATTTTTAGTAGGTAAGGGATTCTGCTGTAACTTATTTTGATGATCCTTGGGTGTACTCATATTCAGCGAACCTGGTGAGGTTTCCTTCCTGGATTGTTCCTAGATAGCTATGTATGAAACATGCATGAGGGGTCCCTCAGAATGTGTCATCATCAATTAATGATAGGTAGGAACCTGCAAGAATTTTTCCCATTTTTTACCACTTGAGAACCATGAGATGCAATCAGGTTAGGTAAAGAATCCTAAAAGAAACACCTCTATGTAGGCATGCCATCAAATGTTGCCTCATTTGAAGTACTCTCTTCAAGACCAGCTACATTTGTATAGAGGTCCACATTGACTTTCTGCCTATTTTCCCCATTCGTGAGTATTTACATTAGGATTTCCTATAAAGTTTCAAATACCTACAATCCCTTGGATCTGTACAAAACATCAGGGAAAGGTGCCCCCAAAATACATGCCCCTCGAACTGGATTTTCTATCCAATGTTTATCTCTCTATCAGGAAGGGGTACATTGTCCTCATTCAAGGATTTTCCCGGGGGTGGTCCCTCTAGAGTAAATACAACACACTGAGAATAATCCATGTTTTTTTCATTAGAAGGACCATCCTAAGGTGATGTTGAAGTGATTAAGTCTGTAGTTTTCCCAGTATCCTTCTACACTGATATAACCCCTATCTTATCCACATTACAAGGGACAATAGTGTATTTTCTCTCCAAGTAATAGATTGGAATATTCATCTTACCGTTCCAACTTTCATATTTAGAGACATCATTCCCCTTCATATTGTAAAAAGAATACTCCTTATCCCTATTACATTCTGAAGAATGATGGAAAAAACATATAATTCATGTAGAACTATGGTTTCCTTTCATATTGGATCAGAAATTCTATACATTCATCTAGTTAGTTAAGACTACTTCTTCTAAAATCATTATATACATGTCCACATTCACATGGGTTATCACATAGTGTCCAAACCTTGGGTTATCGGTATGTATATCCAACCAAATTGAGTTCCCCACGACTGAGAAAATTTCCCAAAAATTGTGTGAGTACCAATAGAGCTATCCAGGCAGGGGGAGGGGTGTCCGGTAGGGGGAGGGGTGTCCGGCAGGGGGGAGGGGTGTCCGGCAGGGAGGATGGGCTGTCCAGGCAGGGGGAGGGGTGTCCAGCAGGGGGAGGGGTGTCCAGTAGGGGGAGGGGTGTCCAGCTGGGGGGAAGGGTGTCCAGGCAGGGGGAGGGGCTGTCCAGCAGGGGGGAGGGGTGTCCAGGCAGGGGGAGGGGCTGTCCAGCAGGGGGGAGGGCTGTCCAGCAGGGGGGAGGGGTGTCCAGCAGGGGGGAGGGGTGTTCGGCAGGGGGGAGGGGTGTCCGGTTTGGGGGCGGGCTGTCCAGCAGGGGGGCGGGGCTGTCCAGCAGGGGGGAGGGCTGTCCAGCAGGGGGGAGGGATGTCCAGTAGGGGGGATGGCTATCCAGCAGAGGGGAGGGGTGTCTAGCAGGGGGGAGGGGTGTCCAGGCAGGGGGCGGGGCTGTCCAGCAGGGGGGGTGGGCTGTCCGACAGGGGGGCGGGCTGTTAGGCAGGGGGGCGGGCTATCCGGTAGGGGGGAGGGGTGTCTGGCAGGGGGGAGGGGTGTCCAGTAGGGGGGAGGGGGTGTCCAGCAGGGGGAGGGGCTGTCCGACAGGGGGGAGGGCTGTCCAGCAGGGGGAGGGCTGTCCAGCAGGGGAGAGGGCTGTCCAGCAAGGGGGGGAGGGCTGTCCAGCAGGGGAGGGCTGTCCAGCAGGGGGGAGGGGTGTCCAGTAGGGGGGAGGGGTGTCCAAGTAGGGGGAGGGGCTGTCCAGCAGGGGGGAGGGGCTGTCCTTGAGGAATATCTAGCTGAGAAGGAGAATGAATAGGTGTAACAGTAGGTAGAGTAAAATGTGGCAGCCCTATTAGTATATGTCATGTGTAACCTATAGGGTGAGGTCTGTAATGATGGTCCTAGACATGTTTTGGTTGTGTAAAAAATGTTGGGAACAATCTATTTTCTATTTCTTGATTCATGTATGTTGGTTGTTGGTACCCCAGGTGACCTCTTTTTAACCTTCTTTGTATTTTTTTTCTAACATAGTGTTTGGTATTAATATTTTTCCCTTTCAGAGAATCTTTTAGCGAAGTATTAATAGAGGATGACTTGCAGAATTTATGTACAATTCTGCACTTATTAGTGGCATGGGGGGGTGTCCAGCAGGGGGAGGGGTGTCTGGTAGGGGGTGTCCAGCAGGGGGGAGGGGTGTCCAGGGGGTGCAGGGGGTGTCCAGTGGGGCTGTCCAGTTGGGGCATGGGGGCTGTCCAGTGGGGTTCAGGGGGCAGGGGGTAAGGGGCAGGGGGGCAGGGGGCAGGGGCAGGGGGCAGGGGGGTAGGGGGCAGGGGCAGGGGGCAGGGGGTAGGGGGCAAGGGTGTCCAGTAGGGGGAGGGGTGTCCAACAGGGGGAGGGGCTGTCCAGCCAGGGGGGAGGGGTGTCCAGGGTCTGGGGGGGGGGACTGGCAGGGGTGTCCAGGGTCTGGGGGGGGACTGGCAGGGGTGTCCAGGGCTTGGGTTCTTTATATTTTTGTTGTGTGTTTTGGATTTCATTGAGGTGGATTCGAGTCACCGTTGACGAAGGCTTACATGTGTATGCATAGGTAGGAATATGCATATATAAGTTCCCCCTTTATATATATTCACTCATGGCAGTATGAATATATATATTGGGGCTAGGTGTGCTTATATATAGATATGAAAAATGCATACGCGTGTAAGTATAAAGGGGTAAATTCAAGTATAAACATATATCTAAGGCCCCCCTTATGCATATTTGGCCATGCAAATATGTACATAGGGGCTAGGTGTCCTTACATATATGTTAAGTTTCATATGCGTGCAAGCAAAAAAAAGGAAGATTCGAGTTGTCGTCGTCAAAAGAAAACATGCCTTGAGGTTGAGGTAGGGTCCCTCTCCTAGCCCATTTAATTCGAGAATGTTTTAAATTGCATTTAGTTGCCTTCTTAATTTTTCATGTTTATATTAAATTGAAATTCTTGAATAAGTGTTAGTTCAGATAATTGTTTTGTTTGATAAATAAGTCCTGGTTTTGTAATAAAACCCCTCCAACGGAGGTGTACTGTCTACGAAAACTCACAGTGGTATACCTTGCTTAAAATTATTGCATTGATGTTTTCCTTATACTTGATGTCATTGTTAGTCATAAAGCACACATCGTACTTGACCCTTTTTATATCCCTATAGGGGGTTTCCCTCTTTTTATTAAAACAGTTGTTTGAAACAAGACAATCTTTAAGTGCCGTTAGACTTTTAAGATGGGTCCCATGTTGTGTGACCATGTCACATGGCATGTGATATTTAAATCCAACCAAAAGCCCAGTTCCACAGCCCAGGGGTCCCACAGTACCAGTAATGTCAGATTACATATTATGTAACCTGTGATTTTCCTGATCCCATGGGGTATTCCTCCAGGTATTCCTATACATTTCTAGATCTCCAAACCTCACCGAATTAGGTATATCAAGGGTCATCCAATCCTCTAGTCATCATAGATTAGCATTCATTTCTTTAAATATTCTGAGAAAACATCCTCTCATGCCATCCATATCATCCTATTTGAAACTAAGTGGAAGATGTTGCCCTGCGGATGTCGCTGGACCGGGCCAACACGTTGTGGTCACACTGCGGTCACGCCGCGGTCACGCTGCGGTCACGCCAAAGTCACGCCGCGGTCACGCTGCGGTCACGCCAACGCCGCGGTCACGCCGCGGTCACGCCGCGGTCACGCCGCGGTCACGCCGCGGTCACGCCGCGGTCACGCCGCGGTCACGCCGCGGTCACGCCGCGGTCACGCCGCGGTCACGCCGCGGTCACGCCGCGGTCACGCTGTGGTCATGCCGTGATTTGGCCCTGCTCCAGGACGACACCCTGCGGTGGTTACTCCTCCAGGATGACACCCTGCGGCAGTCATGCCGTGGTAACGCCGCGGTCACACCGCAGTCACACCGCGGTCACGCCGCGGTCACGCCGCGGTCACGCCGCGGTCACACCGCGATCACGCCGCGGTCACACCGCGGTCACGCCGCGATCACGCCGTGATTTGGCCCTGCTCCAGGATGACACCCTGTGGCAGTTACTCCTCCAGGACGACACCCTGCAGCGGTCACGCCGCGGTCACGCCGCAGTCACGCCGCGGTCACGCCGCGGTCACGCCGCGGTCACGCCGTGATTTGGCCCTGCTCCAGGATGACACCCTACGACGGTTACTCCTCCAGGACGACACCCTACGACAGTCACACCGCGGTCACTCCGCGGTCACACCGCGGTCACGCTGCGGTCACGCCGCGGTCACGCCGCGGTCACGCCGCAGTCACGCCGCGATCACGCCGCGGTCACACCGTGATTTGGCCCTGCTCCAGGACGACATCCTGCGGCAGTTACTCCTCCTTAGAGAAACATTGAATGGTTAGCTCTATAATTTTTCGTATTTCCTCATTCCTAAACTATATCTCCTCTCAGCGCTGCCTCTCATCCATCTTTCCACAAAACGTGCATAGCAGGTGGTACAAAGGCTCAATTCAACTGAAAACATTGGTTTGGAATTGTCTTTCATATTTTATTGTACATGTATCACATAATATTTGTTCAGTAATTCTTCTTTTTCCTCATCCTCTTCACATGTTGTCTGAACCAGATCATCCTCATCCTCTACACATGTCGTATGAACCAGATCAGCCTATTGTGATGGAAATTCAATGTCTGCTTTTGGCTGTTTTAGATGAAATTCCTTCCATAATTCCATCATCTCATGTAGCACTCATTGGAGGAGGATGATCATTACCAAGTTGAGTTTTAAAGGCTGCACACAATCTGTTTGATGCAATTCCAAAGAGGATGTTCTATTCTGAGGGCCTATTTCATGCTAGAGTTCCCACATTTCCCCACAAGCTGGCAAAGGGAGGTTTGTTTGGGCCTATGCAAATAGGGCTTGTTTGTTATGGACAAAGATGCAACTGGAGACCTGGTTTTCCTGAAGAGTTTCCATGAAGGGTCTTCACTGTAGAGGAGACTAGCTCTGGTATGTATATTTGGTAGTTGCTTCCATGATGGTTCCCACAACCGTTTGACCGAATTTCACACCAAACCAAGCCCTTCTAGTGACTATTTTTCGATGCACTATAAAAATCCCATGGACAACCACCAAAATCAAACCAGCTATTCCAGGGCCATTTACACTCTCACTAAAAAATCCAAACTCAAGCCCTACTACAATTCCAAGCTCCCCACTTCAATTTAGACACTATGAACTTTCCCAGTCCCCCACCATTTTTTAATCCACCTAGGCAACCCATCCACAACTTGACCACCAATCAGGCCTACCCACCTCTCAACTTCTAAGCCACCAACCCCACATTTTCCACCAGGAATCCCACTTTAAAACCATTCCAAACCTCACCCAATTCTAACCAATTAAACCAGACCCCTTAACATTTGAAGCCCTCATCTAAATTCCTGTTCCAACTCACTTATTTTAGACCCAATCAGCCCTGCCACTTCATAAAAACAAGAGTAGCCTACTTAAAATCTAGTCCAACTTAGTTTCCTTCATGCTTTCCCCCATGAGTCCACAACCTCACCTCAACCAAATTATTAACCACCTGGACACCTGGAATCCACAAGAGGAGAGAGAAGGTTTATAGATTTTTTTGTAATATTTTATTCCATTGGAAGAGAATTTGTTGGATGCTGCCACTTGTAATGAGGTACTTAATTTCCTCTCCCTCTTTCTTCCATTAAATATTAGACAGATCATATGTAAAAAAATCATTCTCCACCTCCAGGGAAGGAACTCTCAGCTACCGTTCTTCTGTTCTTCTTCCTGCTAATGAATAAAATTCACCAAGTATATTGGGAAAATTTTATTCATTTTTATTCATTTACCTCTTCTTACTTACTGCTGATTTCAGCAGCCAGATTTGGTCTTTTAGCAATATCCCATGACATCCATCCATTATCTAGGGGGTCCAGTGGGGGGGGGGGGTCTGTCCTGGGGTGTCTAGGGTCTGGGGGGGGGTTGTCCTGGGGGGTCTGTCTATGGGGTGTCTAGGGGGTCCAGTGGGGGGGGGGTCTGTCCTGGGGTGTCCAGTGTCTGGGGGGGGGGGGGGGGTCTGTCCTGGGGAGTCTGGGTTTGGGGGGGGGGGTAGGTTTTGGGGGGTTTCCATGGTCTAGGGGGCTATCCAGGTTCTGGGGGGGGGGGTCTGTCCTGGGGTGTCCAGGGTCTGGGGGGGGGGGGTCTTTCCTGGGGTGGGGTCTGTCCTGGGGTGTCCAGGGTCAGGGGGCAGGGGGGTAGGGGTAGGGGGCAGGGGTGTCCAATAGGGGGAGGGGTGTCCAGCGGGGGGAGGAGCTTTCCAGACAGGGGGGAGGGGTGTCCAGCATGGGGGAGGGGTGTCCAGGGGGGTGGTCCAGGGGTGTCCAGGGGTGGTGGTCCAGGGGGAGGGGTGTCCAGCAGTGGTGTCTATTACTGGTATTCTTTTTGGACTTCAACAGATTATGCAAGGACTCGGCGAATGGTCCTTCAATAGATTATGCAAGGACTCGGTGAATGGTTCTTCCACTTCTTCCTCTTCTCCCCCAAACTGTAACTCTCTCTCTCTCTGTACTGCTTGCTCTCAATATAGAAATTTACCATTGTACCTTCTTGTTTTTCTCCTCTCTCAATTTTATTCCTAAAAAAATGTGTGTCCTCTGTTTCTATCAACCTTCATCACACCTTCTATACATCTTCAACTTGTATTCCTTCCACCTATTTCACAAATAATATGTGCCAAGAAATGTATGTTCTGTGTTGTTCTCAGTGGTCTGCAAACTTAGGTTCTGTGAACTGAAATGTATGACATAACATATGTTTGTGCTTATGCTCTGTATAAAAAAAATGATATTTTGTGCTTCTCAATGCACCTCCAAGTCTCCCATTCTTCTTCAAATATCTTCCACAAACTTCATTGATCAATCAACATTCAAATATAAAGTGGCAGGGGTGTCTAGGGGGTCCAATGGGGGGGGGGGGTCTGTCCATGGGGTGTCTAGGGGGTCTAGTGGGGGGGGGGGGTCTGTCCATGGGGTGTCTAGGGGGTCCAGTGGGGGGGGGGGTCTGTCCTGGGGTGTCCAGGGTGTCTGGGGGGGTGTCTAGGCATGGGGGGTGTCAGGCAGGGGGGAGGGTGTCTGGGCAGGGGGGGTGTGCAGATGGGGGGGCGGGGAGGGGGTGTGCAGGTGGGGGGTAGGGGGGGGGGTAGGGGGTGTGTTGGGGCAGGGGGAGGGGTGTGTGTAGGTGGGGGGGGGGGGGGGCAGGTGGGGGCAGGGGGTAGGGGGCCAGGGAGGGGTTGTGTAGGTGGGGGGGTAGGGGGGGTGCTGGGGTAGGGGGGGACTGGTGCAGGGGGGGTGTGTTGGGGGCCTGGGTGCAGGGGGGCAGTGGGGGTGCTAGTGGGGGTGGATAGTGGGGGTGTAGTGGGGGGGGGAGGGGGACCTGGGTTCAAGGGGTAGTGAGGGGGCTGGGGGGTGGATATAGGGCTGGGTGCAGGGGGGATGGGGGTGGGGCTGGGGGCCTGGGTGCAGGGGGGCAGTGGGGGGTGCGGGTGGGGGTGGATAGTGGGGGTGCAGTGGGGGGGAGGGGGACCTGGGTGCAAGGGGTAGTGAGGGGGATGGGTGTAGGGGGTGGGGGTTGGATATAGGGCTGGGTGCAGGGGGGATGGGGGGGGGGGCTGGGGGCCTGGGTGCAGGGGGGTAGTGGGGGTGCAGTGGGGGGGAGGGGGACCTAGGTGCAAGGGGTTGTGAGGGGGCTGGGTGTAGGGGGGTGGGGGATAGATATAGGGCTGGGTGCAGGGGGGATGGGGGGGGGGGGCTGGGGGCCTGGGTGCAGGGGGGCAGTGGGGGTGCGGGTGGGGATGGATAGTGTGGGTGCAGTGGGGGGGGGGAGACCTGGGTGCAAGGGGTAGTGAGGGGGCTGGGTGTAGGGGGTGGGGGCTGGATATAGGGCTGGGTGCAGGGGGGATGGGGGGGGGGATGGGTGTAGGTGGTACTAGGGGTGTAGGGGGGTGTCCAGGGGTGTCAAGGGGGGGGGGGGGTTCTATCTAGAGGGGAGAGTGGTGGTGTGTAAAGGGGTGGGGGATGTGCTAGGGGGGGTCTTTCCAAGGGGGAAGGGAGGAGCTATAAGGGGTCTGTCCAATGAGGGCGTGTGCAGGTGGGGGGGCAGGTTCTGGGGGGGTCTGTGTTTGGGGGGGCAGGTTTTGGGGGGGTGTCCATGGTCTGGGGAGGTGTCCAGGTTCTGGGGGGGGCAGGTTCTGGGGGGGGGGGCAGGGTCTGGGGGGGGGAAGACTGGCAGGGGTGTCCAGGGTCTGGGGGGGGGGGGGTATGTCCTGGGGTGGGTTCCAGGGGGGTGTCCAGGGGGTGTCCCGGGGTTTAGGGGGTGTCCAAGGGGTGTGTGCAGGTGGGGGGGTGTCCCGGGGTTTAGACTAACTTACTTACATACCATTCTTAAATTTTAGTTCTATATCATGTAGTATAATTATGAGTTCATATTTCCTCATGAACTGAATATTTAGAAGTTAAAAACAATCTGTATATTTTAGTTGGATTACTATTAAAATAAAGATTTATTGTAATCATGAATTGAGCATAAGAAAAATTTATGAATTAAACTACTTTTACAGTTAATTTAGTAGGTTTCATTTGTATTGCAAGCATGCTAACTGAATTAAATTTTGTGGGGGGGGGGCAGGGAGGGGGTGTGCAGGTGGGGGGGGGGGGGTAGGGGGTGTGCTGGGGTAGGGGGGCTGGTGCGGGGGGGGGGGGAGGGGGTCTTCAAGGCAGTTGGGAGGAGGGCAGGGGGGGTTCTGCAGGAGGTGTCTAGGGGGGTGTCTGGGGGGTGTCCAGGGTGTGTCCAGGGGGTGTCCAGGGGGTGTCCAGGGTCTGTCTAGGGTGTGTCCAGGGGGTGTCCCGGGGGTGTCCAGGGGGTGTCCAGGGGGTGTCCAGGGGGTGTCCAGGGGGGTGTCCAGGGGCGTGTCCAGGGGGTGTCCAGGGGGTGTCCAGGGGGTGTCCAGGGGGTATTTTTTTTATGGATTTGGACACCCTATAGCCATGGTTCTAAACCATGGCAATATATTCTGTCCGGCCTTTAATATATCCACGGTTTGAACCATGGCTGTATACCTAAATCCACGGTTGAAACCATGGCTATAGAGTTAAAGGCACGGTTTGGAACCGTGGCTATAGGTCTAGGCCTATAGCCACGCCAAACTTAGCCACGGTTCGAGGAACTGTGGCTATTACCTATTGCCACGGTTTGAGGGCCTATAGCCACGGTTTAGAACCGTGGCTATAGCCCGAATTTCTAGTAGTGGAACGATTAAAAGAATTTGAATTCTAAATTTTCGTAAATGTTGTTGCATGCTATGGATGATCATGAGCTAGACCAAAGACCCTTTGTATGTGTATGGTTTTATTTAAATTTATTTAATTTAAATTTGTTGGCCTGTGAGCCTTCTTCCAATAAAATGTAGGTACTATGTGCCCATGGTTTATTTAATGTAAACCCATATAATGGAGGATCTTCCAAACCAAAGGAGACGGTTCAAATCCCAAAGCCAAGGCGAAACTGACGCAAGAAGATACAAAGGTGGACAAGTGGGAGCTTAAAAACACAAACCACCAAGTTTAAGGTGTTTTTCCCTAGGCCAGGGTTAGCTTATCAAACCGCTAGATAAGCTAACCAATAGAAGCTCGTGATCATGCCATCTTATTTTATTTCTGTCTGATTGCATAGTTTATTTATTATGTATGTGTTGTCGCGATCACATAATTAATGAACAAGCATGCAAAGATGGAATAAAATAAAAACCGACTATGCGTAAACATTATCGGAGCATGGTTAATCACTTAAGCAAGCATAACTTAATATTAACAAGCATGTGATAATACAAAACTACACATAAAGAATAAAATCCCTCAAATACCATATTAAGTCAGACCAAGCCTTCCGTTACTTGATTAAGGGCAAGACTCAATAAAACTATGTGTTTGACCAACCCTTGTTGGGACACTTACTTTTATAAAGGAAGCCCTTATGAAAGGTTTCGGGTTGACTTAACCATATTATATCAAGAGAAGTAGCCCTTGCTAGACTTGATGTAATATTGGAGGCAAGAGTTGAGGAAATCCAAGTCAGGATTTCAGGATTGGAGAATCTACTCAATAGATCAAGGAACTGTAAGCTCACAGTTGGAAAAGACCTGCCTACCTAAATACCTTCAAATAGCTTGACCAACCCTTGTTGGGGTTATGCGAAGGGGAATATGGATCCTTGCCACTAGAATGTCAAAGCAACTAGACATTCCAAGTTCAATGGTGAGGGCCATTGGGACTTGATAAAATAGTGGGAGAATTAATTAATTAATTCATTATTTCTCATAAATTGTAATCAAGAAAGTACTAATAAATATGATCTTTTAAATTGTAGAATCAAGATGACAAACTCATCAACCACATTTTCTCTGCGATCAATACTGGATAAAGAAAATATCCTCACCAACAGTAACTTTCAGGAATGGTTTAGGCACCTTCGGGTTATCCTACACCATGAACAAAAGTTTTACGTGCTGGAGTCCTCACTTCCTGATTCTCCTGCCCCAGGGGCGAGTGATGAAGATTTACTGGTCTATGATCAACATTTGAACGATGCTCTTGACGTTCAATGTTTGATGTTATCATCGATGTCTAGTGAGCTCATAAAGTCTCATGAAGACATGGATGCCTATAGCATGCTTGATCACCTCTGTGGTCTATACCAGGAGAGAGCAAGACAGGAAATGTTTGAGATCTCCAAGTATCTATTTCAAAGCAATCTTGGAGAGGGTTCCCCAGCCGGGCCTCATGTAGTCAAGCTCATTGGCTACATTGAGCGCTTGGAGGTTCTAGGGTTTAAACTCCCCGAAGAACTGGGTACCGATCTCATTCTTGCATCACTCCCCCAGAGCTTCTCAAACTTTGTTGTTAATTTCAACATGAACAACATTTAGAAGTCTCTATCTGATCTTCTTATCCTTATTCACCAAGTGGACAATGACATGAAGCGTGAAAAGCCTTCTGTCCTTATGGTGAATAAAAGGAAAGGGAAGGCAAAGAGCTTTTAAGCCCAAAGCTTCTTCAAGGCCTTCTAATAAAAGGAATATCAAAGGGGAGGCAAAGGAACATAATGTTGTTTGTTTCACATGTGGCAAGAAGGGCCACTGGAAGAAAAACTGCACCCAGCCAAGGAAGCAAGGGGAATCTTCAGGTGCGTTTGTTATCGAATGCAATCTATCTGTTTCTACTAATTGGGTATTCGATACTGCTTGTGGTGCTCATATCTGTATCTAAATATAGGAACCAAGTATATTCAAGAAGATTGATCGAGGGGAGGTAGATCTACGAGCAGCCAACGGAACCAGACTTGCTGCTGTAGCTGTCGGAGACTACCACCTCACGTTGCCAACTGGAATGATCTTGGTGTTAAAGGGTTGTTATTATGTGCCTTCTATTACTAAAAAACATTATTTCAGTATCCATATTAGATACTGATGGATTCATGTTCAAGTTTAGAAATGAATGTTTCTACTTTTATAAAGATAACATTTGTTTTGGTAGGGCACATTTATTTAACGACCTTTATGTGTTAAACTACACAAACCAAGTAATGGAAATTGATGACAAAGTTAATTCACATGACTCATACCACACCCAACTTTGGCATCACTGGCTAGGTCATGTTAATGAGAAACGTTTGAAAAAACTACATCAAGATGGGTATTTAGATTATTTCTAACTAAAACAACTTAGTGTATGCCATGCGTGTCTACAAGGCAAAATGACCAAAGCCCCATTTAGTGGAAAAGGTGAAAGAGCTAAAGATCTTATAGAATTAGTTCACACAGATGTGTGTGGGCCATTTACAGTTTAGTCAAGAGGTGGGTTCTCGTACTTTATAAATTTTACTGATGATTTTAGTAGATATGGATATATATACTTAATGAGGTATAAGTAAGATTCTTTTGATCGGTTCAAAGAATACAAGAATGAGGTTGAGAACCAGCTTGGTAAGAAGATTAAGAAACTCCACTCAGACAGAGGAGGAGAATATCTTAATCAGGACTTCATTGATTTCTTATGGGATTTTGGGATTCTATCTCAACTCACTCCTCCTTACACACCGCAGTGGAATGGTGTAAGTGAAAGGAGGAACCGCACCCTGTTGGACATGGTGAGATCAATGATGAGTCATGCGAGTCTTCCATTATCCTTTTGGGGATATTCATTACAAATAGCAGTGCACATACTAAACCAAGTACCAACTAAATCGATAAATGGTATTCCATACGAGTTATGGAGTGGATGAAAATCCATGTTATCGAATTTTCATGTGTGGGGCAGCGAAGCATTTGTTAAGGCCTCTTCAGGTAAGAAACTTGCACCCCGAGGTGCAAAGTATATCTTTATAGGATATCCCAAAGAAAAAAGGGGATATTACCTATACAACCCCTCAGACAAAAAGGTTACATTGGAAAGACATGCCATATTCCTTGAGAGGGAGCACATCTCCAAAAGAGATAGTGGGAGCGAGATAGACTTCGATGAAGTCGAGGCTCAAGATACACAAGATTTGGTACAAGAACAAATTCCACAAATCCCCAGGGAAGAACAATCCGTTCCAGAGACACAAGAACTGCATAGAAGCACAAGAGAGGTGAGAGAACCAGAACGATATGGTTTTCTTGTCACCGAGGATGGTGACTCATTATTGGTGGACAATGATGATCCTCTTACCTACAAGTAAGCAGTTAAAGGCATAGACGTTTCCAAGTGGCAAGAAGCCATGAATTCTGAAATGGATTCCATGTACCAAAACCAAGTCTGTATTTTGGTAGATCCTCCAGTTGATGTAAAGCCTATTGGTAATAAATGGGTATTCAAGAAGAAACCGGACATGGAGGGGCAAGTCAGCACCTATAAGGCACGACTGGTTGCAAAAGGTTTTAGACAACGTCAAGGAATTGACTATGATGAAACCTTTTCACCGGTTTAGATGATTAAATCCATCAGAATACTATTGGACATTGCCGCTTACCATGACTATGAAATTTGGAAAATGGATGTCAAAACAGCTTTCCTTAACGGGAACCTCCAGGAAGATGTCTACATGACACAACCTGAAGGGTTTGTGACTCCAAAGGATGCCAACAAGGTATTCAAGTTGCAGAAATCCATTAATGGATTAAAGCAAGCATCAAGGTCATGGAAAATTTGTTTTGATGAAGCTATAATGGAATTTGGCTTTGTTAAGAACGAATGTGAGCCTTGTGTCTAAAAGAGGTTTAGTGGAAGTGCAATTGTTTTCCTAATTGTATATGTTGATGACATATTACTAATTGGAAACGAAGTACCTTGTCTTACAGTAAGTTAAGGCATGGTTGCATAATTGCTTCTCCATAAAAGACTTGGGTGAGGCAGTATATATTATTGGGATCAAGATCCATCGTGATAGATCCAAGAGAATGCTGGGCCTGAATCAAAGTACATACATTGACAAGATACTGAAGAGATTCAATATGGAACAGTCCCAGAGAGGATTGTTTCTAGTGTCACATGGCATTAATCTTTCCAAGAAAATGTGTCCTCAGACACATGAAGAAAGAAAGAGAATGTAAATGATCCCTTATTCATTCACGATTGAGTCAGTCATGTATGATATGCTATGTACGAGGCTAGATGTTGCTTATGCATTAAGTGCGGTAGGCAGATATCAAGATGATCAAGGAGACCGCCATTGGATGGCAGTCAATACTATCCTTAAGTATCTGAGGCGTACTAAGGATATGTTCCTGGTTTATGGAGGAGATGAGGAACTAGTCATCAGAGGACATGTAGATTCTAGTTTCCAGACTGATCAAGATGACATGAAGTCACAGACTGGATACATCTTTAGTTTGAATGGAGGTGCATTGAGCTGGAAGAGCTCAAAGCAAAGTGTGGTGGCAGATTCTACAGCGGAGTCTGAGTATATCGTAGCTTCTGAGGCAGCTAAAGAAGCAGTATGGATGCGGAGCTTCATCCAAGAGCTGGATGTTGTACCGAGCAGTAAAGATCCTATCACACTCTATTGTGATAATACTGCAGCAGTGGCACTTGCAAAAGAGCCAAGGTCACATTAGCGGACAAAGCACATACTTTGGAAGTATCATCTCTTGAGGGATTTTTCTCAGAGAGGTGAAGTTGCAGTGAGCAGTATTTCTACGAAAGACAACATGGAAGACCCCTTGACTAAAGCCTTGAATCAGCAGAAACATGATCATCATGTGAGGTCTAGCAGACTAAAAGTCGTAGGCAGTTGGCTCTAGTCCAAGTGGGAGTTTGTAAGGGTTGGTGTCCTAAGAACCAACTGTTTTGTACTTTTATTACATGAATGTTCACTTATTATATATTGTTCATTGTTCTACACGACTATAATATAATAATGTCCTGTAATATTTGTTGCATTGATAAGGTCATGGCAGATCCCCGCTATGATGAGAACCTTGAAATGCTATAACAATATTCTTAAATAAAGTTCTACGGTTGGATGACGTACTATGATAGGACACATGGTATACAGACCGTCATGTGCGAGTACTCGTAAGAATATGAGACTCTCTCTCATGGAGTTCGCACTTGGTAATCTCCAAGATGGGAGATTATGAGAACAGACCCACCAGTAGAAATTACGCATGTCTTGGTGTCATCGAAGATTGATATCTACGAGCGTTTTTAATGGTCCTTAGATTGGAAGATTATCATTAACTCATGTCATGACTCGCACACTTAGATTTACTGACGAAAACCGTCATGCAGACAGTTGGCAGGAAGTAGGGTACGTTGGGTGTGTCATGAGTGACATGTTGTTAATGGATAAGTTGAGGAAGGATTTGTCCCTTCCATTTATGGAAGTTGATATCTCGTCCCTTTGATTGAAATAAAACTGTTGCATTAAATTCCATGGCCATGGTGTAAATGACGAGTTTATTTCAGGTAGTCAAAGAACGAAGGATCAAGCATATAGGTTTATGACACTGCCATGAAACCTGCTTGATGAGATATCGAGACAAGGGGATTAAATTACACAGTAAGAATTCGTATGAGGTGATACGTCAATACGACATCAACTTCTTTCTCTTGGGTGCCTTGACTCGTTACTAGACAGTAATCTTGGACTTTAGGCAAGCTCACCTAATGCCAACGAGAAAGAGGCCTAGAGGGTCACACACTAAGTGTATTCAAGTATCTCAAGTAGAATAAAGATTATTCCCGTACATGGTTTAATAATTATTCAAGGAATCCTAAATCGTTTTAATGTTGGAGGAAGAATAAAATGAAAATAAGTACACGCCGTGTAGTTTTTATTTTGAAAAGGAAATGAATAAATGAAAACAAGATATACACTCCGTGTACATTTAATGTGCTGTGTAGTTTTCAATGAAAAACAAGTACACGCCGTGTATTTATTAATACATGCTGTGTAGTTTTTCTAGTCGGGATTTTGAGGATATAATATTGTTTTAAATGATATTTATATAATCAGCGTGGGCGCATGTCAAGGAATTAATTATTCGACATGGGGGTTTTAAATGAGAGTCAATGAAATAAATAAAATGCATAACATGCTTATTTATTATCATAACTCTATAACCTCAAACATGATTATAAATATCCTCACAACCCCAAATCTTTTCCTACACACAAAAGAATCGTTGTGCACAACAATTCTGGAGAATTATTTCAAGGCCGAAAGAACCTCTTCCTCCAAGAACGCTCTCAAGATTGAGAGAGATCCTCTTCCATTGGATCAAGACGATCTAAGGTGGACAATGCAAGCAAAGGCTTCTCCATGCTAGCACTCAGAGAATCCTTTGGCGACGTCCAGAGATACGAGGTACACATGTG
>CAUJRU010003315.1:0-51784 GCA_963277665.1 Viscum album | reverse complement strand
CAGGCCTTTTTCTTGTTCCATAGTACCTATATCTTAGCTTTAGGTACCCTGGAATATCCTTTATAGATGCAGAGATAGTTTTCCTACACAATGTGAAAATATTTACACAAAATCAAATCGGTGTAGATAACAATGTATAATGTTCCTCCCAATTTATTGATTCAATTTACATAAGCATCAATATCTCTTATGCCTTTAACTGGTAAAGATCTAATTTTTATGTTATCCAGTATAACATGAAGATAATTTTTATATACATATATTCATAATGTTAAGAAATAATATTTGATCCTATTTTTCCACAATTGTCAATTTTTTCCATTAAAAATAACATTTTCAATATAGTTAAAAAATACTACATTAATTAAAAAATAAATTATTCCCTAAGAACCATTATCTCTAATACCACCTATTGTTACTAACCAATAATAATACCCTGAGGAGGGGTAGTAATCAACATATACCTATTTTTAAAATTAACTAAACTGATGATCTTGTTTCATAATTATCAATAACTCTCTATATCCAGTAAAAATGATATCAAGTATTAATGTTGTAAAATAAATATAAATGATAAAGTTACATGGCTTACCCAAAATGGGATAACATAGTTTTCATAAAATTGTGATGTGATGAAGAACATAAAACACTAAGAACCCTACTTTTACATTTAGAATATAGTAAATACATACTAAACCTCTAGTTTTATAACATTCACTACAAAAAAATTGAACGCGCTGATCTTCTTACAAGATAGAACTTAATTCCCTATATTAAATATTACTCCTTCTATGAATAATAAGTAGATATTACACCATGGATATTATAGCACTTTATAGTGATTCCATGAATATCTTATGAGATAACCTCCTCAAACAACCCCATCTTATTCTTTGAATTTATTTTTTAAGATCAGAATTATTATCTATTAGTTCTCAAAACAATGATCTTCAATGAAAATTGCCTATCATCATTATATTATTTCAAATTGGAAAAATATTCTTTATCTATCTATTGAGAATCTCAATCTTCTTGAATTTTATTATTTTCTGTTTATAATATTTTATTCAATGAATACCCACATGAAAAATATTTCCATATTTGAAAATGGAAACCACAAAGTCAGCCTCCTAGTTTTATCTATCATTGAATACTAACCATATAACCTATTATTCGGTAACAAAAATCTCTAAAATATTATATTTGTTATTTATTCTTCTCCAATTAGCTGGGGAACTCTATACAATATTTTCTATGAGGTGTCAACTTATATAATTTTGGTTCTTTATTTTTTGTATTTTTTGATATGTTAACCCTCAAGATAAGATTAATTCAGCTAGTCTATAAGTGGCCACATCTATTAAAAAGGATTATATTTATTGGATTATGATAAAAAAATTTAGTGAGGTTCAACAGCTAAGAAAAACTCTTTTACAGATTTGGTTTCATATTCTACTCGGGGAAGAAAAATCGACACTATATCCCGAACTATTTTGTCATCAAGGTTAATGAAAAAGGTTATTTCAAAGAAAATCCATCTTCCTTGTTATAAAGAAAAATATAAAAGTTATTCCACTTTAGTTTATTATATTTTTCATCATTATTGTTTGATTTAGGTAATATAGTGACCTTAATATCTGAATATATTGGACAATCCTATAGAGATAAAGATAAAGAATGATATTGACATCCATATGTGATAGGATTGAGTAATAACCAATTAATATAGGTAATTTTATTTTCAATATTTTTAGTAATATTGTATGGTTTGGGTGCCTCTGAGTTCTAGCTGGGCTCTAAGGAGACAACTAATCCAAACCTAGAAAGAAATCATATGTTTGGGATTCTGGGTATGACTATCTAGAAATAAACAAAGGATAATGGAAGACGTTTCAATATAGGAAAAAGAAGATAAAATTATGTGGAACAGGCATAATAAATGACTCGATATAGAGGAATGATCATGAGGATATGTGAGGAAGAATTTATCCACTTGAGGAGAGGTCAGATGGAAAATACTCTTCAAAGGTATCCTTTGAATATAAGAATATGTGATCTCACAAAAACTATGTTGTCCATGAATGAATAAAGTGATGAATATAAAGGAATATCTGGGAGATTTTATAATGGATTTTGTTAATTTAAATTTGAGGGTGTAGGATTAATTAAAACCTTTCTAAGCTCATCGGGACTAGATCCGGAAAGAAAACATACTAGAATCAAGTAGTTAAGTGAGAATCAAAATGACGTATAACATTTAAAATCACTAGGGAACCCAGTTAAAAAGGAAAATTATATGCATTCAGGTGAGGAAATAAAAGACTAAACCCAAAAAATAAGCAGGATTTTCTCTAAAAAATATTGAGCAGTTCTAGATCAAGAGGCCTCGATAGTTGTGATCCTACACATCAAAGAAATAGTGGAAGGTAAAATATATATTATATATATTGAACTCTATATACACATGATATAATAAATGGGTCAGGAATTCAAAATCAAATTTAGGCAATCAGAATGGCTTAATTCCCAAGATCTTATATTTATTTGTGATTTGAATAAGAGGAATATTAAGTTGGAAAATTATTTAATGGGTTGGGATATAATTTAATCCCTATTTAATGATCAAATTATCAGTGAGTTTGGGTGGGATCCTTCAAGTCTAAATTGGTGTATTGAAATGGAAAAGTGTATGAATATCTTAATTCGTTATTGGGATACATATCCATACCCCTATATGGTGTAACATTTTTATTTTGAGATTTCCTTTGAGTTATTTTAAATTCTACAGAGAGTTAGTCTCAAATCCCATTATTACTGGTAATGGTTCCCAAAAAACCAAAAAGTTGTCTTCTTAAATGATTAAAAATGATTTGTAATAGAATATTTAAACCATTCTCGCTACTAAAACCTATATATTTTGAATTCCCTCTTCCTTGTGTATTTTCTAGTACATGCTAGATCCACAAAATCCACACCCAATTAGAATTTAAATAATTGTATAATCATTAAATTATTTTCCATTAATTAAGGAATGATTTTTTTCTACTTAAAGTGGTCAAACCATTAATCTTATTTAATGATTAATAAAATACTTCATAAAATATTGCAGTCTAGCTTTATCAAAAAATGATTAGTGGAATGACTCTTACACATTGTTCCCCATCTCTGAGATGACCCTTAAAATTTTCAAAATGAAACTTATGGTTTCAAGAATGACCCTTATGATCTTACATAATGCCTCTTAAGAAATTATTTTGTTTTAAGATGACCCTTAAAATTTTCTACAACAAATCTTATAATTTTAAACCACTCTTATTGAATTTACAATGACCCATATGGAATTTCCAATGACCCTTATGAAATTTCCAGTGATGCTTACCAAATCACACCATTTTCATTTGTCATTTACCAACATCCCTAGTGACCCTTAAAAAATATGGAATAATGTTTATGAAACTAGGGATATCCCAAATGATTTACCCTTTTTTCACAAAATGACTCTTAAAATCACTAGGGTAAAACTAGTACTTAGCTATTTTACTCTTCTTCCTCCAAACAAAAACTCATAAAAAAGGATTAAATGACCCTTATGAAATATACATTATAATTCTTTTAATATCTGATAAAAAAATAAAACTATTCATAATTCCACCAAAATACATTAAATATTCCTCTTGACTTTATTTTGTGATATCACAATGACATTATGAGATGTTTTGGAAATCCCTATAATAACCATATCAAAAAACACAACCCAAATGAAATTCATAGAGATTTTGTTTGAACATATATCATTAATAGTAATTATGATTTATGAATTCATATTTTTTTCAACATTATAAAGTCTCTAAGGGTTATATAGTTATTATATAAAATAATAATTAAATTTTAGTACTAATTGTTTTCTAAAATTTAGAGATATTTTATGATAATCATATGAAAATGATTATTTATTGATTCACATGTTTTTTAGGTTTTATATAATTTCTATGAGTCTTAATTAATGCATAACACAACCAAATATGTAAGGACTTATCTACCTTTATTATGAGATAAAATATAAAAAATGAATTAATAATTTCAATATACACTTTAAACCCTTAATATTCTATATTATTCAATTATTCAAATTTAATTATTCCATATAAATTTATCCTACCATTGAGTCTTTTAATTCATAATTAGATGATGTATTAATGAGAATGTGATTTAAAAAGAGTTTATTTATCCCCAACATAATTTAGGAGAATTTTGTAAAGGTTTAAAATTAAATAATATACCAAAGTTAATATAAAAATTATAAATATTTGGTATTTAATTATTTAATGAATAAAAAAATATATAAACAAGTGTTTCATGTTTCATTGTGTTTGATTAAAGTAAGGAAAGATCAAGTTTAATATCCTTTTGGTTGTTCTTATCTTTGTAACATGTAGTTGATTATAGTATGTCATTATAATTGAAGAAGGTCTTGAAAAAAAAATTGGTGAGTCTATAGGGCAACATATACCTTAGGTGGCTGTAATTGGTTTGAATCTACAAAGTAATATTTATCAAAATCACTGTAGTTAATGAAAAATTGTGTAGTTAGGTACACAATTTTTTTGTTATTCATTTAAATTTAAATAATTTTGAAATAAGGGACCATATATTTTTAGATTTCATTCTCTAAATATAAGAATTATTATGACCTTCAAAATCCATCAAATATTATATAATTTTAAGTAAGAAAAAATATTATTCATTTAGTGAAAGTTAGTGAGTGCAATATATTGTATGAAATAAAGATATATCTTGGGCTAAAATATTATTATGGATATATATGAAATAATTTCAGGATTTATGTAATAAAAACATATTTTATGTAGTAATATATGTATTCATTTTATATTGTTAGTTTTGATATAGAGATTTCATTTAGAGTAATATGTACATGATATTTCCTATGGTATAATACCATTTTTATTATTATAACTAAATTTATAAAATATTGCAATAAATTTTATTGAAAGATATTTATGGGATTCATAATGAATCATAATAAAAATTTTATCTTGAAATATTCATAATTATTTTTCTTAATCATATGATATATGTTAAAAAAGTTTTAACATTTGAGAGTCTTTGTGAAACGTTATATTTACTTGACTCTTGGAGCATCCAATAAATTAATATAGAAATTGTTCAAGGACTATGATAATTAAATACTATATAGTAAATCCAAATTCATATCTTTCCTTTTATCCACTAATAACATTGAGGTTCTAGTAGGCCACAATTCTAGTGAGAAATCATACAATGAATTATTCTTGGTCATTTTCACAATTGATAGATAACTATGTAGGTGAGAAATAATTTATTTTAACGAAGGGATTTTTTGTATGAATATAAATGTGTTTGATAGAGATCAAAAAAATAACCTTATAAAAATAGTAAGATATATTCTTCTCTAGAGGAAATTATTTTCTTATGTTTATAAATTATTAATTCATAATCATTTTTAATGTTATATTGTTCTATAGGGTCATAAAAATGTTGTTTGAATAATGATTTATTCTGCTATGAATTTTTTTCTCAAAACCAATATGGTTTTTTGATAATTTATCCAATAACATTTTTTGGACATCTAAAATATTTCTTTTTATAGTTTCACTAGTTGTTATATATGATATGAGATAAGAAAAAAAAGTAATAATTTTTTATGGCTTTAATGTAGTTTAACATTTATGGAAATATTCCCGTATCTTTATGAATCATATTAATAAATTTAGTTGATTAATATTATTATGTTATATCATTTTTTAAATAATACATAGTAGTTATACTATATTATTGGCATATATTATATTACATAACCATATTATATTATACATTAATGAAAAAAAAAGAATTTAATGTGATATCTTATATCACCCAATATGATATACCCTATATAAAGAATAAATTATGTCTTATACACATGTAAATAATTGGTCAATTATAAATGATATCTATATTTTCTCTAAAATATATGTTACATCCTTCATAATTATGAATTATTATAATATAATTCTTAGTGGTTATATGTAATTACAAACATATTCCCTTCAATATACTTTAACATTACGTTTTCTTCTTATCATCATATAATGTGGAATAAATATAATTTTTACGATAAAATTATATTTATTCAATATTATACATAAAATCATTATTCGATTTGATAATTTATACATATTAAAAATAGAAAAATAAAAAAAATATTGAATTGAAAATTTCAATAGTAATAAACAACATCACATACATTAAAAATTACACAAAAATAATGACCAAGATATTAATATGTCTAATAAATTATGAGGGCACAAACCCTTTCATACAATGGAGAAAAAACATGATATTGGTGAAAATATATTGAATGCAAACTTTTTGTTTTTGAATTTCCTGCATGTTAATGTTTGGAATAGTGAATCATGTTCAAGTTCTTCTTAGTGATCAGAAGAAGAAGTATTAAAGGTTATCTCAACCTTGGGGTATAGATAACAACAACAAAAATCTTCAATAAAGGAAGGATACTCAAAATATGGTATCTCTAAATTCGAGTGTACTAGTTAGTGGTCTAGTATATGGGTGGATGATAGTTATTAGGAAAAAATCAAAATTTTAAATTTTAATATGATCATGTCATTTCTAAGAAACTTTGTGTCAACGGGTTTGATTCATTGCAGTTATTTAGTAAAACATATGTGTAACCATTAATATATCCTCCAAATTTGAAAATCATGGATGAAGATTCTAATGGTTATCAGTGGTAACCATGATTCAATGGTGAGATGTGTACAAATATAAAAATTCAATTAAACTAGATGAATTGTTATGACCCACTAAAAATGTGGGATGGGACTACTTGTACACTTACTCTATGATGTGGAAAACAAGGTATTTTGATTTTTGTTATATTTATCAAATTTATATGTGAATTATTGTAACTTATGATTTTTGAAATATGGTAGTAGTGTTCTCCCATGGATACAAGAATTGAATTTAAACCACATAAACTCAAATTGTTCATTTTCCCTTGTTTTTCATTAATTTTAAATATTTTTATTGTTTGTGTGGATGAGGGGGAGTGTGTTTGAAGAAGTAAACTAGATTTGGTGATTCTATTGTGGAGAATTTTCCATCTTCTAGTACATTAAGCTCCTCAGATAACTTTCCATCATGTAAGTTCCTTAGGCTATGATTCCTCTCCATTGTTCTTCTAGTGGGTGTATTATGATATATAACAGTTTTAAGGATTACCAAAAAAAATTCAAAGATTTATGTTAATTTTACTCAATCAATAAAACACATAATAGTAACTTATGTAATATTTTCTTTCCTTTATGAAATTTTTTATTTAGTGGGAGTTTACTGTTATAGTAAGGTATAGAATCTAATGATGGTAAGGTAGATATAGATAAGTTAAACAACAAATAATTTGGATTCATGATAATACATATTAAATATTATCTCATTCAAAATGACCTTGATGTTATATTGGATTGAGTTAGACTACAGATGATGAAGAAATTAGAATGGGAAAATGATGGATTGAAAAGTTCATTAGTTAGTCAGGATGTCATTAGGTTGGAATGTAGATTTTTTTCATCAATGATAAGAGGACTATAATAGATATAAAAGATTAACTAATAAAAACATAATATAATCCAACTACTTTAAACAATGTTTTCATGATGCAATGAATTTTTAATATAATATTATAGGAAGGTAGACTAGTGGATGATCATGTTAATAACTCTAAAAAATTTGAGGTATTATCGAATCATTTAATATGTAGTTCATTGATGATGTTCAAGAAATATTGTTTCTTTATTATCTACAATGTTTTTTGGATATGACTGTGATATCATAAGAAACACTAATATGAAAATCAACATAGTATTTGAGGATGTTAGGAATCTATTAGTAAATATAGAACTCATATGGTGGGATGTTTGTATTTTTTTTTTTGAAATATATTAAATACCTATAGAATTGTATGATCACCTCAATATATAATTCAAGGGAAATAGAAAGATAAATCATAATATAGGATCCATGTAAAATTGGTTAGTCCTAGACTTATAACAAGGTAGTGTGGTAAGAGAGGATATATCATGATGAACTATAGGAGTCATAGGGAATCATTCAAAATTTATGTTTTTATGAGTTCATGTATCATGAATTTAGTTGAATCTAATAGTAAATTATTTCTATGTTTCAGCATACATGTGGAATCCTGGGTGATTGGATTAAGTGCATTGTTTTACAAAATAGTAGAGAAAGTGTCCATGTACATTTATATATCTAGAAGACTCAAAAAATGAATTTTTTATACAATGATGCCTTAAATTCATGGGGAAACTTTATGTCAATATTTTGATATAAAATAGTTTCTTCTTAACATTGAAATAAGTTTATCGCATCCCAGGGATATGAAAGAATCAAATTTCCATCGAACAACTTTATGTGGAAGCATATGGTTCAATCATTCAAAATATATTTTGGAAGATCACTCAAGGATCCATGCTAGTGTAAAGATAATTAAATTATGGGACACTATATCTTTGATGAATGTCATATGGAGTGACATTTTTAAGAGAAAAAAACATTTGAAATTAAAAAAATGTGTCACTGCCCACTTATTCATCTTAGTGATAATAATAACTTATTCATCTTAGTGAAAATAAAATTAATGTTCCAATGATAAAACTAATATTTAATATTGATCAAAAATAGGTCAAAAGTAGTGAGAGTTTTCTTCTTTATTAGAAAAAAGGTAATTTTTCTACTTTATTGATAATAATCTCATATATCGAAATTTAGCACCTCTTCACTTAGTGTTTGGAGGACAACTCTAGCCCAATCACATGAAGGGTATCTTTACTTTATTAAAATCATTGATGATGCAATAAGGAAATTATGGATTTAATTTAATAAAAAATACCCATGTATCTGGAGTTTTGGTTCAACAGAATTCCATACTAGATTGGGAAATTGGCTAGAATCTAAAGTGGTTATGACCTGAAAATAGTGGGGTGCAAAATAGAAGGTACTTAAAACACCATTACCAGAATAATGGGATTAGGATAAAGAATAATCTTCTAGTTATTCATTATCAAAATGGTAACATAGAGAAAATAAATCAAACACAAATATAGAAGGCATAGATAATGAGGATTCACTTAAGATTTCCCATAGAAGTTTGGTAAGAAGAAATGAACAAAACATTGTAGTTGGTTAATAAAAAATTTTCAACTACATTTGGAAATTATATTCCATGATATCTATGGTATTATAAACCAAAAAAGGTTGACCATCACAAAATTTTCATAAGTTTCCCATATATCCATATCAATTCCAAGGATAAAAAAACTCAAGGAAAAGTTCAAGATAAGTTTTTATGGGATATGGTGATGAAAATTTAATATTATAACTATAGAATGATTAAAAGCTGCAATTATTAAAAATCTAGGATGTTATATTCACCGAGAACATTTTTTAGAAATATTGAATCATGGATGACAAGAAGGTTTAGATCTAATAATCAAATATCCATGTTCAAGTTGATCTTATTTTGAGTACCATAATAATATATGTTCTAGAGAGTTTAAATTTAAAAATAAAAAATAGGTAGATACAACAATAAAATATATTAATAAATTCTCTAGTAAGACTAATGATAAAGGTAGATATATAGAAGATAGTGTACATGAAGTTTCATTATTAAAAAGAGTTTATCAATATTTCAATTTTAGGTGATCTGCTAGATTTTGGAAACCAAATCAAAGGTTTAGAGATTACAGGAACTTGTTACATCTAACAGCTGGGGTGGGGAGATACAAAATATTAGTAGAAGAATCCAATATTGGTGTCTTCAAAAGGTGGTATTCAATGATAGAATAATAAATTTATACATTGGATTCGAAAAATATGTTCGAAAATTGAGATAATATGATAGAATAAATCATTGTTCAATAAGTGAGTTTTCTATTTGAAGGAGGAGGATGATTGTATGAAATGTTACAAGTCATGACTAGTGATGAACTGCTTTCAATAGAAATAAGGTTTGGAATTGTTATAAATTTTATAAATTGTAGTTAAGCACACTATCATATAGACAATACTTACCATGATGGCTATGGATAATTTTCACTTGGTGTAAATGTGTGTAAATTTGAACTTTATTTATAGTTAACTATATTAAAAGATTTACATGAAGAAATCAGTAGGTTTTGAGGATTATTATAATGATGAATTTAGTGATGATAAAGTGAACTATTTATTGTTTAATTTGGAATCAGGATAATGTAATCAAATGGTCATTTTTCATGTATAAGGAAGATTTACATGGTGAAATGTGGGTAAATATTACTAATAAAAGGAATATAGTGTTAAAAAGTTTCAAAATAATTCCCTATTATATAGAAAATATTTTACTATCTGGTCTAGAAATGAGAGGATACTAAAGTTAAAGAACAAGTTTTCTAGAATATCTGAGATAAAATATCTTGACAAGACTAATAAAATATTAGGAATGTTGATTGAGAGGATAGAAAATTTTATACTTTGGTTATATCTTATAGGAACTATATATAGAATGTTGATGAGAATTTCATGATGTCTTGACGTATGTTGGTCTCAAATACATGGACTATAGACATAAAATTTTTGATGGAGAAGACACCTAAAATAGGAGATAAGGTCATGTATATTTCCAAATATGAACTTTCATCAGTGGTAGGTAGCCATATTGTAAAACTATGACCTAACACACATGGTTTTTTAAGGAGTGTGACACAACCTCATTCAATCCTACCCATAAACAAGAGGTTTTGAACTAGTATAAAGGGATTGTGAAAAATGATGGGGATATTATGCCTTCAGTACTAGGAAAACATCAGAGTATAGAAATAGAAGCGATAATAATAATCATAAAAAATAAATAAATAAATAACCATTGGAGTTTCATTATATAAAAATAATACCTTCCCATGTAGTGTACACATGACATATCAAATAAAAAACCTAAAACAAAACAAAAGGATCCAAATTATGACATAAATCATGTTAAAAAAAGTAGTAGAAAACATCCAGATCGAAATCTACACAACAACATCAACATTAACCTTCTATCATTATCAACCATGAACTATAGGTCGCTTTCCCTTTTGAAAGACCCTTGACCATGAAACCTATAAGTGAACTAAAATACTCAAGTAGGGTATGAGTACAAGACTCGGTAGGACCCCATAAATGGCCATTAACACAAGTGAATACAATATAATGATGCATACCATTAATGTAAACAGAGTATAGATATTGAGAAGTATATCACATAATAAAAACAAAGATCCCTACTCCATAGTGACCAGCTCTATCTGCATTGGTTCTAAGACAAAAAGAACATTGATCATATTCCTAACACACACCCCTTGATGGGATATCTTAAAATCATGAGTGACACATACCTTTGGTTTAGATAGACTAAGTAAATTCCAACAAATGTATGAAAAATCCCTCTTTAGGGATAGTCCAGTAGGCTCAACATACATGCTAAAATACAGATTAAATAAGAACAATACAAAAATGATAAGATACAAATGATAGATCAATCATTATGAAAAATCAAAAAATTACCCTAATCATAATAATATACAGACAAGTAATGAAAGATCATGTATCATGGATACACACACACACACACCATGTGATCAACAAACAAATATATGTCTCATAGGATATGCACACATTCCAAAAATCATGATAATAATTTATATAAAACATGTTCTAAAATAAAGGGATTCCCACCTAAGTTGAAATGATGATAGATGGAAAAGGTCAATATCTGAGTCCAAAAGCACCACCAAATCCTAAAACCATTCACAAAATCTTAGTGATGGTCCAATGGTTATGTAGATGCTAACTCCCTAAATCTTAGTGTTGATTTAATCAATTATCAACAATAACTTGTTAGATCAATCCAAAACCCCTTGATCTGATAAAGACATAGAATATAAATTTTTATTTTTATCAAGTAGAGGAGTTCGCGATTAATCTAGAATGATAAAGAACTCATCAAATCAAGAAAACATGATCAATTTATCGATCGGGTTTTGAACATTGGATTTATAATATATGTGAGCGCTCTAAAACTATTAGATATGGTTCCTAGGGTACATAGAGTCAAAAAATAGAAATGGATAATAAAAAAATTGAGTGGAGGATAGGTTTAGAAAAAATATATACACTCTTAGCCATTATTGGGCTTCATCATATGCCATTGTATTGCCAATAGCCTCTACTGGATACTTGGTGGCTTCAATTCAAATATGGTTCTACCCACGATCACCAATATCTAGGCAATGCATTTTGGAAATCATCACCTCTTCCTAGGAACCACACCATCTATATGGTGAGACTATTTTAGCTCAAAAAGCTTCAATATGTCCATATATTCCTTGCCTGGTTTTACCCACTTGAATGTCTCTAAAACACTTCTAAACACATAAAAACATGCTAAAAGCCATTTTTAAACTAAAAAAGGATTAATTGAAATAGGGGTTCCAAACTTTCTCTCTCTCTCTTATGAATTATCATCCGTAAAAACTATCCCTGAATTCCTAGTTGAATAAATCTGGCCACAACACTCAAACTGACGCATTCTACTCCCATGTTTCTTCTTATAAACACGTGTGTTGGTATAGAACCCAAAAAATATAAATATTAATTTCCAAAAACACTTTCTAAAATTGTTTAAATATCCAAATATTTTATTCCATTGAATAATATTCTTGATTCATATCAACGTCCTTGAAGTCGAAAAATACACAGAATTGGGATTTTACTTCTACAACTGAGGAATATGGGAAATAATGTGAATGCCTTGATATAGTGGAGGGAGATTCAATTCATATTACACTATACTTATGTGTTCTATAATTTCCCAATATTTTAAAAAATAAATATTACATTGTTTAGATTCATATTCAGTACCTATCACAAATACACATCTAAAGACTATAAAGGTTTAATTTAATTGGAGACTATATACAAAATCTTCTTATTTAATCAATGGTCATGAATATATCCCACAAAAATATTCCCATTTAGTACTATTCATAGACATACTCTACTTAAAACCTTTAATCATAACCTAGGGAATGGAAAAATAAGAAAGTGTGTGCTCAGATGCTCAGTATGGGTAAACATGAGAGATATCAATTGATTATCATATGAAATCATAAAATATGAATAATGGTATGAGATAATAAATATAACATAAAAAGTTTAAGTTAAATCTATTATGGACTCTAAAAATGATTCCTGATATAAATCATTATCATTTCAAAAAACAATATTCATAAGAGTGATAAATCAATAAAAATAAATCATGAATCAAATGATCATGTTATATAAGTGTGTCACCATTATAAGTATAGAAATAATTTCATATGTCAAGGTTAACTAATAATACCTTCAAATCATAATATATTATGAATCAACACTTTATTACCATAGTGGATCAAGCTCATAGAATAGTTTTCCAAAAAAGATAAAGCACGTCAAATTGTTTCCCATAATAGATCAAGCACATCAACTTGCTTCCCATAATTATATCATAAGATAAATTAATTTACCCAATGCATTGGAGGTCTATACAATTTCTATCCCTCCAAAAAAATTTTAAAAACCATAAATACATGTGCAGGAAGACATTAAACATTCATCATGTCATTATATCCTAACTCGTGTAATGAAATCAAGTTTCATAGTCATTTTTTCAATCCATCACAGTATAACACATTGAAAATTAATGGGTTACATAAACATCTAATCATAAAAATTAGAAACCATCTAGATAAAAAATAAGGATAGTACTAGTAGGTCATACCCCAAGTAAAATATAAGAAACACCAAATTTTATTTTCATCGATTAATATAAATAGCATAAAAATATCATTAAAAAATTTCTGAAGAAAATTATCTTTTGGAATTAAAAATAATTTTTTAAAATATAAAAATATAATAAATATTAAAGAAACTTTTTTATTTTAAAATACCCATTGATTCTTTTAAATTAATCCTCAAATAATTTAGAATACATGATAGTGGAAGATAATGTTTATGTTTTATACATTAAAATTAATATTCCTTTCACTTTTTTAGTAAAAAATAAAAGTACCCCATTCAAAATATGAAAAAATGATTCATTTAAAAACATTTTTCAAAAATTATAATATGGGTAAATATTAATTTTAACAATCATATGAGAGTATTTAAAATATTTGTAAATCAATTTTGCAAAACAAGGACATAGAAGTGAAAATAAATTCAATCTAAGAGGGAAATAAATTAGATTTTCCTTTAAAACATTTGTTCAAATTATCTAGTTTCTAAAGAGATGAAAATGAAAGGAAACATGTATTCTCCAAAAATAACCAGATAAGAAAAACATTCATTAGTCTCCTGGAAGGTATATCTTAATATTACATCATTATTGTATAATTAAAAACAATTCTAATAAACAAAGAGATTGTAACATAAATCCATTACCACTTTTTTAACATTTTAATCATAAGCCCAATAAAATAAATTACCATATATATATATATTTAAATCCCCATGAAATTATTAAAAATAAAAAAAATATCCATGGTAAGTATATACACCACATAAAAGAAATGTGTGGTGAATATGGAATGTGTGTTATGGAAATTAAAAGTGAAATAAAAATCTCTTACCTCAGGTTCAACTTCCTTTAGACATGTTTGAACCTCATAAATAATAAATATAGATTTATTATACATCTATTAAAAAACTATTATCATATATATCATACCATATATGATTTACTTATTTTCTTTTATCGCATGTTTATTAATAATTATTTATTTAAATCACTATTTTAGGTGACAACTACTTCATTTTTCTTATATGTTTTTGTTTGGTTGTTTTGTAATTATATTTTGATCATTTATACATTGACATTATAATTTTAATTAGGATATAAATATCATGTATATCCATTATATACATATATATAGTCATCCATATATCTTAGAGTTAAAAAAATGAATTACATTATTCAGGAAAACAGTAGTTCGTACGTATGTATGAACATTTTTTCCATCTTCAAGAATCCTTTATATATCATATATTTCATATATATATATATATATATATTAATTAAATCAATCCTTATTTCCATCCTTGTAAAAATAAAATTAAAAAAACGTGTCACGTCTCTTCATGGAGGAGGTAGTCCACACGTACGATTGAGCAATGTTATCATTTTTCAATAGATTGTAAGTTAATAATATATATTTGATATTATATGTATACAATTATAATTATTTCATACATATAAAACACATATTTATAATACATAATTATATCCAGTTGTGATAAGGGGTGATTAAAAATGAATTATATCGGTTCACATGGCGGTAGTTCTCCATACACATGGTTGACAATTTTGTTTCTCATTTAATAGAAGAGGGGATGGATATTGGCTATTATATAAACATAATAACATTAAAATATATGTTAGATACTTATTTTGTTATACTAGTATATGTGAAGAATATATTTAGGAGGTGGGAGAATAAATAACACAAAAACTATCAATTAATAACCATATATCATCTTTGGACAACCACTTTAGGTTTGGAAAAAAAATACTTATTGGTAAGATTTTATAATAAAAGTTAGGTCTCTAGGACATGGGAAGGGAATAAAGGAAGTAATTTAATAAGGGATTGGATAAACCAAAAGTCTTTTAAAGCGTGATGAAGAGAGTAGAGGAAATGTCCTTTTATATGTGTTGGATAATACCCACATGAAAACCACTTGGAAAACCCTAAAAGTAATCCAAATGATAAGGTAATTATAATAATGACTTACAAATAAATATTAAAGAGTTGTAGACGAAATATTCAGAACATTAGTGTTTTGTAATCATAGTTTCACTGACTAGACTTCTCTTCAGTTCCTTTAAATTTTCCCCACATTCATATATCCAAAGTAACTCATCCCACTTTCAAGTTAACTTAGTGAGTGGAAAGGATAGTTTTGATAAATCCTACACAAATTGTCAATAATATCTAAAAAAATAAGAAAAATATGGATCTTATTAATAATGGTTGGTATGGGCCAATGTTTAATATGTTTGGCCTTTGAGGGATCCAATTGAAAGCACGGCTGACAATCGACTATTGACCGTTCAAGGTTCTGATGCTCTGTTAATGTGTATAGCAGCACTAAGGTTGAATCCTCAGCAATGATAATTTTTAATAGTCGATTATTTTTAGTTGACTGTATTTTGATTGGGGGGTTTGTTTGAAGAGCTTATTAAATAATTAATGGATGATGTTTGATTCAAAAAATTGATAATGATTGGGGTGAGTTAATTATTTATGATTTCATCTTATGAAATCCTTGAGATTTTTAATATATTGCATTAAATTAATACCCACTTCACAAGATGATTCAGATTGGAATTCCCAAGTGTTAAGGCTTTAATCCAAGCTGTATCTTAACTTAGGGTTCTAAAAATAATCATTATATGTTTATGGTAGTGTATGTTTTGTTCTAATAATCCATGGAATCCACATTTTAAACAAAACATGTAATTAACTTGTGACATATAATGTTAAACATACACAATATTAACTTAAAGAATACTCATAGAGAAAAAGATCTAAATTATTTAATAGCCCCAAATAATAAATCACACCAATGTTAGATTTACTCAGCCATTGAAATGATTATTAATCTGGTAATATATGATTATGGTGATGGATTATAAATAGAACAAAAATAACAGGATAACAAAAGAGTAGTGCATCAAACACACACGATCATTAAAGAGAGATCAAAAAAACTTTCAATTGAATGAGGGAACAAAAGAAGGAAAAGGGTTTTAACATTATTTAAACTATTTTAAGAACATATATTTTAAACTATATAAGGAGGATAAAAATAATATATATTGAAGCAGAAACTTACATCAAAATAGAATTACAAAGACAAATACTTGTGAAATTAGAAATGAAGAAAACTGCAAAAGTAAATTAAAATAAAAAGAGGGGGAAAGGTCTCTCAAATGAAAACTTGAGTATTTCAAGTCCCCAAAATCCTTTTTCAAATCTTTGTTCATTACAATATGTTCTTCTATCTTCCAAAATTACAACCCTTTTGAAAAGAGAGGAGGGAATGTATTTATAGCCCAAGATGGTGGACTCTTTTCATTACAAAACTACCCCTCCACTTGGCTTGATGATTTGGATATCTAGGAAAATGAATATTGAGATATATCCTTCCTTAAAGTTTTATATAATAATTTTTCCATAAACTCTAAAAATTTATAGGCATTTGGACTTAGTGAGAAATCGTTATAGTGGTTTTAGTAAACAATTATAAACTGTCCTTTTCTATCCATTCTTTTTTTATGGCCAAAATATGAATTTATTATTGAATAGGAAGATGAATTCAAATACAAATGATTTATTCAAATACTTAGGCTTCCTATATCTCTTCTTTGATACTGCAAAATATTAACTTTATTTGATGACTTGATCATGAGTAATGTCATGAATGTTTTCAAGATTTTAATTATAGTACAGAATGGTGGTCTAGACATCAAATCATTAGTTGGGCCTTTTGTTCATATATTTGGACCTTAAAATTTTTATTCATGATTCCTTTGGACAATCAAGAACATATGGTAGAGTTTCATAAAATTTGGGCTTTGGTATTCAGACCAGTAACTCAATCATTATGGATGGTCCAGTCTCATCACAGATTCTTTGGGTCTTCTTATGTGGACCATATGACCCTATGAATTCCTATTTTTCCAAAGGTTCCTTCAAATTAAATGTTTTAATTTGATCAAGGAACCTTAACAAACAATAAACATGAAATTTGGATAATTAGTGTGAGAATAATTATTAAAACATTAAACAGAATTGAATCGGGATGAATTCAAATAGTGGTCTAAAATTATATTGAATATTTAAACATTAATATTTCATAAAAATTATACACATTTCATATAAAATCAATAAAGTAATTATATAATAAGTCATGAAAATATTAATAACATCAAATCCCCCACACTTGGGCTCGTCCATGTCCTCATGTGAAATAAATATAAAAACATAACAAAATCATTTTACTCACCAACAAATATTAAAAAAAAATTCCCCAAATAGGGGAGGTTTAGAAACATTCACTCATCCATATTGATTTCCAACACAAGGTGTTACAGAAACAATGTTCCAAAAACAATTCATTTTTTCATGCAAAATTTAGAAATAGAGAATGGTGGCACAAAAAACATACTCCTCTCAAGATGATAAAATTAGTTTATGGAGATTAACTCATTCACCAACCAAAAGTGAAAATATTAGAGTTTTTAAGAGCTCTCAGATTCCAATCCCTATCCTAAAGTGCTTAAAAATTAAGAGGTCTTTTTAGGATTTTTTATGTGGTTATGGGATAGTAGGAATATGATATCCAAAAGATAGGGAAAAGGGTGTAAAATAATAACATGGAAAAATAAATTCCAAATTTTTTAGAAATGAGACATAAAAGGAAATGGAAACACATATTTATAAGGGAATAAAAATGGGAAATCAGAGGCAAAAGAGGAAGGAAATTTTAAGTGGATGAGAAGATGAAATATTTAAAAACCATGAAATTTCTTCCAATGACATAAGTGTACATTTTTATTTCATTTCTTTAAAGATGAACTTGAAATAGATATCACACTCATCTCCCAACCCATAATTTATCTCTTAATAACTCTAATTTTAATATTTATAACAAGATAAAAGGTTAAGGAATAGTGATTTTTGACCAACCCAAGTCAAAACCCATTCTTGTTTTCATTTTTTTTTGATTTTTTGTTTTGAAATTTTGTTTATACTTTTCAATATAATTTGTACAAGATAAACATATATACATTCCCCAAACTCACTGAACAACAACCTCTACCCCACACTGAAATGTATTCTTTCCCTCAAGTATACGAAAACATGGTGACTTCAACAAAGGTTACCCAAAATGAAATCCATTACCCCCACACATTAATTTCAAAAAATTTTATAATGAAAATCCATGTTGATATTGGGTAGGATAAGGGGGATTGTAATGCGTCTATCAAAGAAAATGTTTTCATAGGATTGAAGGGAATTTCAAAAGGAGGGTGAATATAAGGGAAATGGGAGGATATTTGGCTATTATGATTCTCGTGAGGTTTAAAAAATGCCTCTATCATATTAATGCACACCAAAGTTGGAAATTCATCTTAAATGTCCAAAAACTCAAGATTTACAAATGGTGATGAAAACACTCATTTTGAAAAGATTTTCATAGGTAGACTTGGTATGAAAGAAAATGTTGTTCCTCACGGGTGGGGAAAATCAATTTCCAAATCAAACAAAATTGTGCATTCAAAATTTTTTGGTTTTGATAAAATATTCTTTATCCAAATTTATGATGAAACCTAAAAATATTTGAGATGAAACCATGTATTTTGACTCCCCAAAATGGTTAGATAAAATTTGAAAATTGCAAGCTGAGTAAGTATGACTCTTGATTTTTCATATTTTTTTTAAATGTTTTTTTGTTTTTTAGTATTTTAGGTTTTTTTTGTTTTTTATTGAGACACACCCACACAAAAGATAAAGTGAAAATAAAAAAGGGTGATGAGGAAAGTGGTAAAAATTGAGAATGAGGGAGGAAGAAGATATATATATGTGTGTGTGTGTGTGTGTGTGTGTGTGGAGAAGAGGATTTAAAGGGAAATAGGTGCCCCTAGTTTGGATTTGGTGGGTCGTTATCTCCATCCAGTGGTGTGTTTACTGTAGAAGTTGTGGTGCCTCATGTGGGATGTTACCTGAAAAAGAAAAATATTTATTCATGTAATGAAAAACTAAATATAAATTAAAATTTCACAAAATTAAAAGAAAACATGGGTTTCCTCTCAAAAAGTGCTGCATTTATTTGCTTACAGTTGGACAGTTGTAGTAGGCTACCCATAGTCTGACGGTGGCCATCGTATTTTCTCAACTTAATTATGCTTCTAGAAAAACTTTTACTTTGGGTGGCTCGATTATTTATTGGATAATTTCATACCTTCCTTTTTGTTTCTCTTTCAATTCAATGGGGGTGGAAAGAGAATATTTATATCCTCAGTTTTGTCTTTGACTTGTGGAACGATGTTATCTACTATGTTCTGGTTTTCTATTCTTGGAAATTTAGAAAGGTGTCTCAATTTTTATAGTTCATTTATATAAGGTTCAGAAAACAAAAAACCAGAGTATGAGATCCCAATTGTTTATCACACATTTATTCCATCTCTTACTAATGCAGATTGATGAAGATCAGTGGGTTCACTAGACTGAATAAATTTGTCAATATCCTTTACATCAATGTTGTTTGCCAATGTAATGGTCAATTTCAACATCACCAATGATCAATTTATTAATTATGGAACAAATATCACATACATCTCTACCATCAAGACAATATAAACACATTTTTTAAAGGATCACCTCACATATAATAGAATTTTCAGAATCATGGATAGGAAATGATGAATGTTCAATAATCGTATTTGAATCAATAAATTAACATGCCTGTTCATTTTACCCATTACCATCTAATTTGGAGCAGGGTAGGAAGAGGTGAGTTTGGAATCCAAAGAGTTTTCAAGATCCTCTAGATTGATGGAGTCTATTAATGAGAGGTCTATATCAACTTCACCATTTATGAATTGGTTAATAATGGTGTAGATTTCACACGATACTCTGTCATTAGAACATAAAGAACATGATGGATTAGGGTTCAATTGACTCTTAGAAGTGTCCTTGAAAGTATGGATTGAGAATACAGAGTGATCCTCATATGGGTATCACATTTCCTGAAAAATATTGAACTTTACCAGTTGGTCACCAAATTCTATGGAAAAGATGCCATCATAGACATCAATATTGGTTTTAGATGACATAAGGAAAGGTATTCCTAGAATCAGACGATATTAGAAATACATTGTCTCTCCTTCCATGTTAAGGACATAGAAATTAGCAGGGAAGATAAGATCATCGACACGAATAAGGATATCCTTAATTATTCCCTTAGGACTGGTTGTTCTTCGATTGGATAACTGGATGACAACACCTATTGGATGTAAGGGACCTAGACCAATGTTTGAGAATATGGATTTAGGCATGACATATATCGAGGATCCTGGGTCTATGAGTGCATCATCAAATTTGGAACTTCCAATTTGGCATGGAACTGTAAAGGTCCCAGGATCATTGCACTTCATGGGTATGGACTGTTGTGTTGAAACATTTTCAATGGTCCTAAGTTTTCTCTTATGGGTGCACAATTCCTTAAGAAACCTGTTGTAATTAGGTATTTTTTTTATAGAATATAAGAGGGGAAAATAACTTTAATGTGTCTAAACATATTGATCATTTCAGTATCAGGTTCAAAAAAATTCTCTGGCTTAGAAATGGCTTAAGGAAAAGGAATTGGGTTCTTAAGAGGAATGGATGGAGGTGAGGGAATAGATTCAGATTCCTTTTCTAGTTTCTTTTTCTCTTCATTTTCATGTTCAATATTTAAAGGGGGTTGGAGGACTTATATTAAGTAATAGAAATTTTCTTCTTTATCTAAGTGCAATTACACTGACATTACCATTTGGGTTGGGTTATGGTTGATCAGTGAGTTTGGAAGATTTATTTTGTTGTTGCTGGCTCAGGTGGGATGCAAGTTGACCAATTTTTTTCAATGTTCTTGAGGCGAGAACAGGTGAAGGAGGCAAGATCTTCCACAATGCTTTCCCATTGTTTCTTAGAAGAAGAGGCTTGTCCCATATTGGCATTATCTTGATTTTGGTTCTTGGAAAAGTGATTTTATTATTTTGGGAATTGAGAAGGCTCGTTGGGATAGTGGTATCTAGGAAGAGTATTGTTCCAGTGAGGTTGAGGAAAAAAATTGTAAGGTTGTTGGAACTTACCACCACCTTGACCATATTGGAATTGGTTTGGGTTTTGATGAGGTATTTGAGGGGGATGAGAAATGGGATTACCATACCTAAAGGCTTGGTTTCAGGAAGAAGAGAAGGGCTCAAGGTGGGGTTGGTTGAAGTTTCTAACAAATTGACCTGATTATTGAGTGTTGGGGTTCCGCTAAGCATATGTTGGATTAAACATTGTTGGTCCATATGAATCATATTAATGCTCTTGAAGTTGAGAATATGTGTTAGTTGTATGAGATGGGGATTTGTAGATTCCACAGTTCCTGATAGGTCTGGGAAACAAAGATTGTGGAGATGATGAGTTCGGGGCTTTAGATGCCACAACAAGTTGTCATACAAGACCTATAAGTTCAATCATCCACTCGGCCATCTTGTTCGGCTCTATCGATTGACTATCTTGGGTTTGTCTGACTTGAGCATGTGCTCGAGTATGGAATTGGTGTGCTTTTTCATCCATGTTTCTTATGAGATCTATTGCAATTGTTTGAGTTTTATCAACAAGAGCACCACCACGTGTGGCATCAATGAGGGTTCTCTCCATAGTCAATAACCTCTCATAGAATTATTGGATCAAGATTTGGTTAGGGATTTGGTGGTGTGGGCAGGTTACAACACACCTTTTGAACCTCTCCCAGTACTCATGGAGTGATTCATTGGGGAATTTTCAAATACCACTAATTTCCTTTCAGATAGAAGGAGTATGAGAAGTAGGAAATAATTTCTCTAAAAAGAGTTTCTTCATTCATTCCATGTGGTTATGGAACCAGGAGGGAGGTATTCGAGCCAGGAGTTAGCAAATTTAGATAAGGAAAATGAAAATTCTTGAATTTTTTTTATTCCTCAGAAACCCCTTATGGTTTCATGGTAGAGCACACCACTTGGAAGTCTTTAAGGTGGAGATGTGGATCCTCACCGGCTAGCCCGTGGAAATGAGGGAGAAGATGAATGAAACCTGATTTGAGTTTGAAGTCAGCATCTATGTTTGGATATTGAATACCAAGTGGTTGGTAATTCATATCAGTGGTAGAATGTTCCTAAAGGGTATATTCCCTAGGATTAACCATATCTAATTCAATTGGTTGGACAAGGACTGGTCTTGAATTATTTGATTATCTCTTGTGTTCCTCGTAAGTTAGTGAAGTGTGAACTCAATTTCATAGTCAAAAACATGTGATGGGTTTTTTGGGATAATATGGTGCATTTAAAGATATTTTTAAAGAAATAGGAATATGGGTTTTCTTTGTATTTTTTCTATTTATTATGTTTATGAGAAGGTTGGTTTATCTTTGTGATTTTTTTTTTCAATTTTTTCAATTTGTTTTCTTGTTTTTTTTTAAATAACCAAAAAATGACTAATTAATGAACCATCTTTGTAAATGGTGCCATTTTAAATCATGTACGATTGTCACCTATCGACCATTCAAAGTTATGTTGCTCTGCTAATGTGTATAGAAGCACTCGAGTCGAATCCTCAGTGATGATAATTTTTAATAGTCAATTGTTTTTAGTTGATTGTATTTTGATTGGGGGGGTTTGTTTGAAGAGATTATGAAATAATTAATGGATGATGTTTGATTCAACAAATTGATAATGATTTGGGTGAGTTCATTATTTTTTTAAGCTTATGATATTCTTGAGCTTTGCTATATATTTCATTAAATTAATACTCACTTCACAAGATGATTTTGATTACAATTCCCAAGTTTTATGGCATTAATCCAAGCCATATATTAACTTAGGGTTCTAATAATAATCATTACTTGTTTATGGTAGTGTATTTTTGGTTCCAATAATCCATGGAATCTACATCTTAAACAAAAAATTTCATTAATCTGTGAGATATAAATTTCAACATACACAATTTTAACATAAAAAATACTCATCGAGAAAAATCTCTCAATCACTTAATATCCATAAATTATAACTCAAGCCAATCATTTATTTACTCAAACATTGAAATTATTATTAATCTGTTAATATATTATTATGGTGATGAGTTATAAATAGAACAAAAATAATGGGATAAGAAAATATTATTGCATCGAACACACATGATCATTGAAGAGAGTTAAAAAATACTTTCAATTGAATGAGGAAGAAAAAAAAGGGAATGGTTATTAACTTAATTTAAACTATTTTATGAAAATTAATATTAATCTATAAAAGGTGGGTGAGAATAAGAGATATTGTAAAAGAAATTCTCATTAAAACATAATTACAAAGACAAACACTTCTAAAATTACAAACGAAAATAACTATAAAAGTAAATTAAAACAAAGAGAGGAGGAAAGGTATGTCAAGTGAAAAATTGTGTATGGAAGGTCCTACCAATCATATTTCAATTCTTTTTTCATTCCAATGTGTGCTCATGTCTTCTGAAATGTCAACCATTTTGAAAGGAGAGTAGGGAATGTATTTATATCCCAAGGTGGTGGACTATTTTCATTCCAAAACTACCCCTTCACTTGGCTCAATGATTTGGACTTCCAGATAGCTAAATATCGAGATATCTCCCACTTAAAAGTTATAGATTATTATTTTGTATGTCAAATATCAAAATTTAGTGGCAATTGGACTTAGTGAGCAAAAATTATGGTAGTTTTAGTAAACAATTATATACTATTCATTTCTATCCATGCTTTTATAATGGCCAAAATGTGAATGGATTGTTGAATAGTAATATGCCATCAAATTCCAATGATTTATTCAACAATGTCGACCTCCTATATCTCCTATTTCACACTAAAAAAGATCTACTTTATTTGAGTAATAGATCATGAGTAATTTCATGAATAATGTTCAAATTTTAATTCCTAAACAGAATGGTGGGATGGAATTCAAAGCATCAGTTGGGCTCATTGTTCGTGTAGTTGGACATTCAAATTTTTATCCTTGATTCCTTTGGATAATCAATAACATATGGTGGAGTTTCATAAAATTTGGGCCTCGTTATTTATACCAGTAACTCAATCATCACGGATGGTCCAGTTTCTTCACAGATTCTTTGGGTCTTCTTATGTGGACCATATGACCCTCCAAATGGATGATTTGGACAAATGTTTATTTTATTTAAATGTTTTAATTTTCGTAACGAACCCTAAAAAGAAGATCCATGAAATTTGAATTATTCGGGTGAAATTTATTATTAAAAAATTAAACATACTTGAATATGGATTAATTCAAATAGTTCTCTAAAATTATATTTAATATTTAAACATTAATATTTCACACAAATTATGTACATTTAATATAATATCAGTAAATGAAGCATATAATAATTCATGAAAATATTAATAACATCACAAGTGATATACCCTCACTTGAGATTATATAACCCAAAAATAAAATCTTTTATAGATAAAATTCACATTTAGTAAATGTTTTATAAAAATTGTCCTTACATAGGGTATTTAGAACAATTATCAAGAAATATTCATGATATTGATTTAACTTTGAATATGTAATAATGTCATCTATAAAGACTATCACAAACAAATCAATGTAATCTATGAAAAAAATATTTTTTAAATATATAAAGATAGTGCGGTAATTAGTAATACCAGATGGAATCAATATATATTAATTGTGTCCATACCTTCTTCAAAATGTTGTATTGTGTATATCCTTTATTTTAACCTTCAATTGATTATATCCTAAATTAAGGTCAATCTTATAGAATTATTGAGCTCTACCCAGTTGATGAAACAAGTCATTAATATGAATTATAAGATAATTATTCTATATTATGATTTTGTTCAGTTCTTGATAGTCAATATAGGATTGCATCATTCCATCATTATTCTTAACAAAAAATAGGTGCACCCCCGAAGAAACACCTGGATGAACAAAATCATTTCAATATTGTCTTGGAGTTACTTATTCAATTCATGCAACTCAATCGAGACCATTCTCTTTGGTAGTATTTAAAATATTTTTGGAACTAGGTATGAGTTCTATTGAGAATTTAACTTCATGATCCAATGGGAGATGAAGAAACTCTTCTGGAAATAAATTTAAAAACTCTGCAATAGTAGGCATATCACTGATGCTTAGTTTCTTCCCAATTATATGAGATAAATACCCACTTTTGAATAGTAATCATGACCCATACAATGGATAAAATTTATATTGGTTGTTTTTATTCATCCTCTCATTGATAAATGAGAATGTGTTCATTTAAAATGTTAGATGTGAGTTATCTCCCTCAATAATGGATATTTTCTGCATATATAGAAATAAAATCCATTCTTATAATCAAATCAAATTCAATTAAAGGGAATGTCACAAGATTTGAAAGAAGTTATTTCCCAACAAAATCAATCCAAGAGGAACTATATTCTATAGATGTGACCATTATACCATAAATATTTTTATCCACTTACTAAATATCTAGTCGTTAAGCTAGTAAATCAATAACCTTTAAAAAAAACTTTTTCCTATAAAATATTTGGTATATCTAGAATCGAAAAAAAAACATTAGCTATTCTAGGGTGGATAATAAGTGCACCTTTCACAAAATCATTATCATAACCCACTTTAAGAATTTTTATCACATTCAATTGAACATTTTCTTTGATATTATGGGATTTTTAACACTGGTCATTATAATAAACCTTTATATTCACGTATTTGTCGACATAATACCCATACTCTTTATATTTAAATAATTATAGCATGGGAGGAGGATTAGTGGGAGGGTTATTCCCTTCCATTGTGTTAACTATAAAATTCATTTCCTTTCAACATTGATATGATTTATAACCCTTATATCCAAATTTAAAAAACTACATTGTTCTATTAAATCTCTCCCCTTGATGATTATTCCCATATTCTTGGAATGTAGTTGGCTGGAATTTATTTCCACTATTTTATTTTTTTATTTTTTCAAGATTCTAAATATTTGTTTTCTTATCAAAATTATGATAATTGTGGTAATATTCAATTTCCATTTCATCCTTGAGTGCACTTTGAACTGCATATTCATATATACTAAAGTCTCTTACAGACAAAACCTTTCAAAGACATGGCTTTCAGAAAATAAAGAATTCATCAACTTTAGTTTTAGGTTGGATATAAATAATAGAAGCATACCTCGCAAGTATTGTAAAGTTATCTTATATGTAAGAATTGATTAATTATCCTTATACTTTAGATCAAGGAATGAATTATGCATTTCCTTAAGAAGAATATGAATAAAGTACTAATGATAAAAGAATCTCTTAAACTCATACCACTCCATAGTGTCAACAGATGCCTCGTATTCTTAATAAAGAGTCCACTATTGATCTATATCACCATCCAAATGATATATATCCAAAATGAAATTTTCATGCTACAAACACAAGTGAATGGAAAATATCATCTCATTGTTACTAATCCATTTCTCATCAACAAATAGATAAATAGTCACACTAAATAAAGTTGGATGTTTCCTCATGAAGGACTTAATAGAACTATATTCCCTCCTTTTATCATTTATACATTCATCATGATTCATATCATTCCATTTTTGTGTAATTATAGTAATAATATTCAACATTACAGCTCCCAAAAAAAAATTTTGAGGTGGAATATCATTTCATTTTCTATAACATTCATTGTTAGATTAATTTATTTTTCTTATATTCATATACTAAAACCAAAAATATTATTGTGAGAAATAATAATTATTGTGAGAAATCACATAATCGTGAAAATAATATATGATTTATAAATATTGAAACCTTTTTTTCATCCTTCGACACCTTAGGTTTTACCTAGTTTATTCATCGACATTATATAATCAAATACTTCATGATGGTTTATAAAACTTTTGTGAGTTTCTAAGACAAATCCACTGGGATTTCCAAACTAGGAGAGTAGAAATCCCCATTGCAATACACCAGGTGATGATTTTTCAAATCCCAATGCACCATTTTTAAAGTTATGACTCCTAAATATAATTATTCTAGTAAAACAGACACTTGTAATATTCATATATGAATGTATTTTTAGAAATACTGAAAAATCTAATTCTTAAAAAAACTTTAGGATTTTATAATATACATAAACTTATCTTAATGGTTCTCACTAATTTTTTCTAACCCTAATCCTAAAATATTGAATAAATCGTGATCTGATACCAACTATAATGTTTCAGGATTTTCATATATAAATATTACTTCTTTTTAGATGAATATTCGTCACATTTCACAAATAATCATTCATGGACTATAATGGTTTATTGTTTTTGGGGTCCAAATACACAATATTCTTATTATATAAAATTTGTTCAATAACTCTCAGAAAGATCCTCTAATTTATGCATACCCTATATAAAACCATTCCTCATAACCTAAGGAGAGGGAGCATAAAAAAGGCTGATCTCATATGCTAAGTAATGGTAAACATTGGATATATTAATAAATGATCATATGAAATCATAAGATATGGAAAAGGGTTTTTAATTATTAATATAACTTACAACGTTTATAGCCAATCATTCAAGGACCATAAACATGATTAATGGAATAAAACATTTTCATTTTAAAATACATTAATCATAAGAGTGAGAAATAATCATAGATTTTCCCCATCATCTCTTTTTCTCTTACTATTTTCTCTTTATTAATATTTAGTTTGACGATTTTTAATACCATAAAAATGAAGGGAAAGAAACCATCATAAATCTATCCTTAACCATAAGTTAATGTCATATATGTTTCGAACTAGTATGAGTACAGAAATAATTTCATATGTAAAGGATAACTAAGAAGACCATAAAATAATAATTGACCAAGCATCAAAAATAGTTTCGCAAAGTGGATTAATCACATACACTTGATTCATATAACACATCAATCCCATCAACTTGTTTCCCATAATTATCTCAAGAAATATAATATTTTACTAGTGAATCTGAGGGATATATAATTTTAAGCCCACCAATGACATAATGAAACTTGTACATATGTGTTCCATAAAAACATTGAACATTTACCATATCATCATATTATAACCAATGTAAAGATCTACTTGGTTACATCTATTTTTAGATCTACTCACATCTCAGGGATTATAAATGGATCCCCCATGGGATATTTTAAGTACTATAGGGGGTTAGACAAGGTGAACAGCTTTTAGAAATTTTTTTCTCTATTTCAATGGATTGTCATAGTAGGCTTCTATCACACTTGGTGGTGTAATTAAATCTCAAGCATATCCAGGATTCCATATCCCTCATTTATCCAACTCGCTTCTTTTATGATGACGATATAATGCTTTTCCTATATGGACTAAGAAGAATATTTGGTCCCTCAAACATGATTTACAACATTACAATAGTATATATAAGAAAACTATTAGTTGGGATAAGTATTCTGTTTTATTTTGATAGAGGTTCTTTATTTTAAGAATAAAATCCATATTTTAAGAGATGGGAATCAGAGATGAGTTAATACCCTTCAAATATATTGGAGTTCTTATATTATAGGGGTGTTTTAATGGTTTTTATTTTAGTAAAATTTCAGATCATATAAGAAATAAACTGTTAACTTGGAAGGGGAAAACCTATCTATAAGTGGTAGAATAATTTTAGTAAAATTCACCAATATCTATATGTTGGAATACTATTTTATTATATAAAAATTCTCTAAGGTGTTGATAAAAATTTTAAGTTCCAGTATCAAAAAATTTATATAGAGTGGAAGTGTTCATTAAAGAAATTTGGTTATTATACCCTGGAAAACTTGTTTCAAATTTTTATCCAATGAAAGTTTGGATATAAAAATCACAAAAGGTTTTAATGATTATATTAAATAAAAATTAACATGGGACATCAATAACAATAATTCAAACTCTTTTAGATTCCTTGAATCTATATATCATGAAATGTTAAATCAAGGGAGTTCCACATATATGAATTCATCCATTTTTTCAGCTCTTAAGGCTTTTTTAATTTCATTATGAATTGTTCATGAAGGGTTGTAAATAAGAGGTCATATATTATATTCTAGCTTGATAGATGGAGTAGATGTACTCTATTTGATGGCTTTCAGCATTAAGAATCTTCAATAGTCTCCCAAATTACCATCAATGTTTTTTTTATATTCCTTATCCACATTTACGAGAGGAAGTTTAATGCATTATGAATTGATACAACTTTTCATTATGTCCTAATATTTCAGTGTGGGATCCATTCATAAATGGTGTTTTGAATAGTAGTCTACTATGTCAACATTATATTAGGGACACAAATACTGATTTCAATTGGATCAAAAACTTTAACATAAGTTGAATTTGGCCCTCTCGGCTCTCTCATTTTTTGTTTGGTGCACAATAGGTTGCCTACTATTTATGTCTTTCTATTATTTAGGATATCACTTTTCTAGGTGTGGTTTCTGAAATCATTATACAGAATATGTAGAGAATGTATTTCTTAGATATGTGACTTCTTTATAAATATAGAATAGGGTATTCTACATATTTGGAATCTATGAATCATGATTCAACTATGTGAAATCAATTTTTTAGTTTTTTATGAGCACTGATATCTCTCCCTTGATTCAAAACCTATTACAGGTTGTAGTGGTCAAGTTGTTTCATTCTATCAGTCTTGGCCTTAATGCCCTTATCCAAGATGGCCATGCTCTTTATTCACCCTCAGTGCTATAGAGAGTTATTCTTGTAGTCAATGAGACAAATGTGGTGTATATGGTATATTGGAATAACATTGTTCATGATTTCTTTATTTAAAGAATATTTCGAGTTTCTAGAAATTATGAACCAGCAATTGTAATGGTTGAGGTTTTTTTTGGAAATCTCCTCTCCCTAATTGTATTAGAGTCAATTTAAATGATACTTCAAAAGAAAATCTGGTTCCCTTAGAGTGTAGTTTGGTCTTTAGATATCATAATGACAAACATTTGTGGATGTTTTTATGGTTCATGTGGAGTGGATACATCACTTGAAGTGGAGATGTAGGGAATCATTAATTCCATCTATTTTTCAAAATTGAAAGTTTGGAATAATCTTTGGTTTGAAAGTGATTATTCTATTTGCATGTAGGCTATGTGAAATGTCACATTTTATATATCATGGCATCTCATGGCCCGATGGATGGATTTAATTTATTTCCTAATTAGACTCATTTTTTACTTTCACAATTTTCTATTGGGAGGAAAATATGGTGGCATATTGTCTTGATAATAAAGGATTTGACATGGATATCACTTGGTTAGAATCTCTTCAAGCCAATTTGATATCATATTATGATAGTGACTGTAACAATTTTTCTCTTTTTAGACTCTTGTAAAATTTATTTTAATCAATAAATGCCTTTTTCATTATAGTTAAGGATCATTTTAAAAAAAATAACCAATTTAAATATATTAGGTTTTATAAAAATTTAATTAATATATCATAGCATAAACCATTGAAAATGAATGGGTTTCAAAAACATATCATCATTATAATCACAAACTATATATAGAATGGATAATTATGGTACTAATGTATCAAATCCCAGGTAAACATAATAAACTCTAAATTTTTTTGTCATTGATGAATATAAATACCATAAAATGATCATTAAAAACTATCCTTAGAAAAATACGCTTTACACTTTGAAAATTAATTTTTAAATTCTAGATAATTTTCAAATATTAAATAAATAATTTTCTTCTAAAATAACATAAAAAAAGTATAAAATAATCTTTAAATCATTTATTAGTTAAGATTATGGAAAATATAGTTCATGTTATACATGTTAAAATAATAATTCCTTTTATATTTTTATTAAAGAGTAAAAAGTACTTCATTTATAAAACAAATACAATATACCTTTTAAAATATTTTTTAAAATTAAAAAATCGGTCAAAATGAATTTTAAAAACCATTGGATAACAGTTAATACAATTTAAAAAAATACAAAAACAAGGACATGTAAGATAAAAGGTTTTCAGAAAGAAGACAGAAATAAAGGAAATTCTCCTTAAACTAATTTCTTTGGTATTGTAAGTTCTTAAATAGAATAAAATTAATGTAAAACATTTATTATCTATTAATAAAAAAAGGATAATAAAATTCATCCGTTTATTGAGAGGTTTATTTTAGGATAATTTAGAAAATATTTTTGAAATGATTTTTTAAAAGCTTCTATATGGAAGAGAAATTGTTTTTTGACCGAATAAGGAAATAAAACCAATTTTACATTAAACATTTTTTTGGGTATTTTTAGTTATTAAATAAATTAAAATTAATTTAAAATATGTATTAATTTATTATTAATTACTATGTAAAATATTATTCATTTTATATATGTAAAAATAATCATTACTTTCAAATTTTCAGTAAAAAGTCAAAAATAACTCATTTAGAAAAAAAAAATTATTTTTGATCTTTTTTTAAAATTCATGAAATGGTAAAAATGATTTTTTAAAGTTATATAGGAATTTTTTTATTTTTTTTTTTGAAATAATTTCTAGAAAACATGGCATAAAAGGAAGCAATTTCTCAACTAAAGATAGAAATAAATTAAAATTTTCCTTAAAAACATTATTTCAGTGTCTTATGTTATTAAAGAGAGGGAAAAAAAGGAAAACATATATTATATAGGATTAACCATATGAGAATAAAATTAAGGAGTTTCATGATATTTAGATAATAATATTTCTTCATTGTGTCATAATAAAAAACAATCATGATAAACAATGATATTGTAACATAAATCCCTTACAACATTAGTAAATTTTGAATCATAATCCCCATGAAATAAATAACCAAATATTGATATTTTAACCCCCATAAATTTCATTAAAATAATCAAAAAATACATTAATGGGTAGCATATACAACATATAAAATAAATAAGTGGTGAATATGGCATGTGTCTCAAAAAAATAAAAGTGAGATGAAAATCACATACCTTAGGTCCGACTTCATTCGTACATGTCTGAAAATAATATATAATAAATATATATTTATTAAGCATATATTTAAGAAAAATTATATTATATATCACAACAACAAATATTTTCTTATAACCTTTTATCTGTATCTTATTAAAAATTATTTATTTAAATCACAATTCTGGGTGATAACTATTTCATTTTTCATGTATATTTTTGTTCGTTAGTTTTGGTATTTTTTCATTGATCAGGGATACCTAATTTATTTTATTTTAATAATTATTTAAATATAATATATATTAATTATATAATTATTTATAACCATTAATAAAATATATAGTAATAAAAATGAATTACATAGTTTAGGGAGATGGTAGGCCATATATACACATAAATGTTATTTCCATTTTTTAATGGATGGATGAAAGAAAGGTATATAATAATTTTCCATAAAATAATATTTTATATATAATTAAGATAATATATATTTATTAAATCTATCCTTATTACCATACCTTTCAAAATAAGATGAAAAAACAAATCAAATCACTTTGTGGAGTGAGTAGTCCACAAGTACGCACAAGCGGCATTATCGATTTTCAACAGATTGGAAGCAAATAAGATACATGTGATATTATAAATAAAAATGAATAATTTTTCCATAAATATCATATAAATATTTTAAATACACCATTATAAAAATTTGTGACATGAGGTGGTGGAAAACGAATTATATATATTCGTGAGGGGGTAGTCCATCGTTCACATTATCATCACCTTTGTTTCCCATTTGATAGAAGAGGATATGGATATAGGTTATGATATTAAAATAATAGAATATAAGTATAAAAGAGATAATTTTTTATTATATTAGTATATTTTAAGATTATATGAACTATTTCTAAGAAGAAATAACACAAAACCCACTCGGTTAAGAATGATACTTCTTTAGAAAACCTCTTTGGGTTTTCACAAAAAGCCTTCTCTTGAGTGTTTACAAATAAAAGTATAGTCTATAGGATATGATAAAGGAAGTATGTAATGTATTTTATTAGATATTTTCTTAACTAAAAAAAATTTTAAATGTGAATTGTATAAAATATGAGATTTCCTTTTATAAGATGGGGAGATGATCCATTTGGGAACCACTTGGAAGTTTCCTAAAATAATACAAAATGCTAAAGTTATTCCCAAGAAAAATACTTCCAAATAAAATAATGACAGAAAGTTTGATAATATAATATACATATATTTCTATCCAATAATATTTTAAAAAGTCCAATTAGTAATCTTACCATTATCTTTTGGTTTAATGACCGGTAAACCCATTTTAAACATAAATGCAGATATGAATTTTTAATATTTTTACTATTCATTATGAAAAAAATAATAATTTTAACTTATTTAAAAATATTTAATTTGATGAATCCAAATATGGAATTCATTTTACAAAATAAAATTCCCAAATTTTTCATAATTTTATTTAAAATCATTCCTTCCAACGCAATGTAAATGTGGTTTTCCAAAGAATAATTTCTCTTAAGTATAAATTGTTATTATAAAAAAGTCTAACATAAAATTGATTCCAATGACCTAAATCAGATTAAAAATAATATAGTTAAACTAATTTTACTTCTAAAACAACATTAAATCAAAATATAATTTTTAGATTCATTAACAAAAGGATAATGTTTAATAAAAAAGTATTTTTCACCATTCATCGATAAATTTATCTATTGATAAAATTATAAAAAAATCTCTCTAAGATTATATTTCAATATTTATTTAAAAAATTAAGTTCATTTTTTTATAATAAAATTTCTAAAAGTTGTGTAAATTAATTTGAAAATATGTATGGAAAATGTTATGATACCATTTTTTATAAAAATACTGTTTTATGCGTAAAACTAGATTATGTCTTATCCCATGCCTAAAGAAAATATTAGATGAATGATAAAAAAATATTATTCAATATATGATATATAAATTTAATTAAAATAATTCATAAATAGTGGTTAATTTAATTTATTTAGATAAAAATACATTTCCTATAAAAAAGTAGTTTTTCAGAAGAAAAACAAACATTTAATTTAAAATGATTTTATTTTCATTTATAATCAATTGATATCCAATGAATAAATTTTATACATGTATAAAAAGTATATTTTTTATAATTTATTTAATACTATTCACACCCACAAATTTAATGTCCTTGTTATTACTATCCCATTAAATAATAATATTTTAATATTCTATTATAGTCGGTTTAAACTTGGTGTTGTGTTTAATGAATGATATCAAAGAAATTAAATTTATTTGACAATATAATTCATAAAATATCACGATGTTACATTTTCAAAGATATTGAATGAATTGAAATACCATAATAACAAATTAACTTGCCTCCTCAAATGTCTGTTCCTTGACCAAGGGGACATCCATAAGAAGACCTTATCATGGAAAAAGAACTCCAAGGGTTGTCTTCTTTAATAAACATATGAATTCTCCATTTTTTAGTCATAACCAGCTATTTATATTCAACTACACATGATATGAGGTCTCCAATACCCTACTAGGCCATATAACTTAAGAATCACCTGCCTCATGCCAACCAAGTGGTGAAAGACTTGGCCTCTCATATAGAGCTTCAAATAGAGCCATCTAAATCAAGGTCTAAAAGTTGTTATTATTGGAAAAATATATCAGATCCAAGTCATCATCCCAAGATCCAATAAAATCCAAAACACAAACCCTAAGAATATCATCTAAAGTCTGGATCATTATATAAAACATTCCATTGGGTTAAGGATGAATGTATTTACATAGCATCAATTGAGTTACCCTTGAATTTTTAAAGCACTTGAATAATTAGGATATGATCTAAATATCTATGTTTAATACCATGATCAAAGGATCAATGTGTATCCACATGATCTCTTGAACATATAGATCTCTTTCTCATCCATTGATTTTATCTTTCAGATCGATATGAAGTGATCTAACTAGTTCATCCAATCCACCACCACCCAAATGGTGTCTTTTCCCTCAAGGTCTTAGTAAAACCTATCAAAAAGTCTATTATCACATCAACCTAGTTCTACAGATGTACTAATAGAAGATTTATAAACCTTTATATCCTAAGATTCTCAACATTGATTCATTGATATGTTAGAAAATGTGTTTCAAATCTTGTAATGTTTCTCAATATTCATAGCCACATTAATTATTATTAGAAATCATGATACATTATATTTGACCATTGGTTCACTACCCGCTATAAAGCGTGAGAGGATCTAATAAAATATTATCTATTGTAATATGGAACTATAAACCTATCATGAACCCGACAACTCCACATATATCCATGGTCTAGACTAAAATGGAACCATCTATTGATAACTCCCATGTATTATGACACACTCTATATCAAGCTCCCAACTGACCTCCATTCGTTCCACGAGTGAGGATTAAATCACTAAAGGCACACAAACCACTTTCCCTTAATCCATAGAAGCACCCACATACCAGTCTCCAAAAAAGGCCATGATCTTCCACTTAACATCTGACATTCTCTCCCTAAAATTCTACATCTTCCTACTCAACGCATTAGAAACTAAATTAACTTTTCTAGGAGTGTACTACATATCAATGTTGAATGTATACAAGTATTCTACCCAACACTTCTATAGAATATTAAGGTCATGATTAGAGATGGTATAATGAGTAATATTATGGTCAATATATATTATAAATATCTCACTAAAGTGGAAGTGTCACAAATATTTCAACGCATGAACCACAACTTCCAACTCTAAGTCATGAGTAAGGTATTTTCACTCATGGGGTCTTAACTAATGAGACCCATAAGAAAGTACAGCATATTCCTATATCAAAATATCTCATATGATAATACATAAACATCATAATATACAACATACCGAACTCTCAGATTAAGAAGAATCAAGATCTGTTCTAATGTTAACATATTCTTAAGCTCTATGAAGATTTGTTCACACTATTCTATCCATTCAAACATGACTCCCTTCTTAAAAAACCTTGTCATTTTCAATTCCATGTGATAAATCTAATGAATTAATATATTTTAGTAATTATACATCCTAATGAAATTTAAATCTCAAAGAAATTCCTCACCCATGCCTAGGAAACAACTATATCTGCCTTCTCTAAATCAATTAATATTCCAAATAGAGAAACCACTTTCACATGTAAGTGCACCTCCTACATCTAAAAGTGCTACTTTGAATACTTCGTATAAATATAATGTGCTAGAAGAATACTAAATACATTATTAAGGTATCTAGAATGGGTTTTTCAATCCTTGGAATATATCATGATTCCATAAATGAACACAATGATAAAGAAGTCCATGTATGCATAGAAAACCATTCGAATTAGATCTATGAACACTATCAGAGAATTCAATATTTTAAAGAGAATAATGAGATACTCTGCAACCCATACCAACTCCTAATAATTTTATTCATTATGTATTCCTCTCTAAACCAAATATAATGTTATCCAAAATGTAGTTCAATCCTAAAAACCCATTTTGACGCCCTCAATTGACTAAACAAGTCATCAACTCTTAGAAATTGGTACATGTTCTTAACAGTGATTAGATTTAACTTCCATTAGTCTACCCAAAGAAAAATAATACTGTATTCATTCATAGTGAACAACACCAGAGCACCCTAAGGGGATGTTCTTATTTTGATAAATTTATTAGCCTCAAGGATATCATGTTTCAACTTTATCTCTTTCAACTCATCTAGTTCCATATGATATAGTAGAATCAATTTGGATCATACACCAAGAACAAATTTGATCTCAACCTTGACTCTCATATATAAAGGAAACATAAATAAATACTCTAAAAATTTCTCGGTATAGGTCTACCACTAGAGAGAAAGAGGAGTTAGTTACTTCCTAATATTCTATAAGGATTATACTAGTCTCCTACATTAAAAAGACTTATTTCTAATTAGGAGTTGGCCCAATTATGCTTTCCTCGATATCGCACTCACTGTTTAACCAAACTTTACCCCATTATGTGATGTTTAAGTCAATAATATCTGATAAAAATGAATGTTTTATAGTATTTGGTCAACCAATCAATTACAAGTATCATTTTAAAACTTTTAATATATAGAATTGTGAATCTCCTCACATGATCTAAGATAAAAACCACCATTAGGCAGTCTGGACAACTGTCAAGATGATTCACATTCTTTACAAGGGGTGTATCAATAGATAACAACTTGGAAGTGAATTTGACTAGTAAACCCAATACAAAAACAACTTTGGAAGATATGAATTAATGAGATATACCTATATCAAATAATTAAATAGTTAGTGTTGAAGAAATCTGGACCATACCCCACATTATGGGAGGTCCATATCCACTATATGTTGAATCTTGATTAGACAAACAAGCACTTCCAACAACACCTCCATGATTACCTTGAGGATCATAACTCACTTGATTTACTGAAACTTATAGCTTTTTCTCCTACTAGTTAGGTCATATACCTACACATGCTATGAACATCCTGGATACCATATAAAAGTACCACCATAGGTGATATATCTTGCCACAATAGTGACATGTATTGATATAATGGGGATATTATATGATAAAGTGTCCCTTACTCCCACATTTATAGCACCTATTGTAGTCATATACCATATAGTGAGTAAAGGAACCTCTATTTTTCTATGATTGTCGAAAACTACCCTGGTTTTTGTCATCTAAATTCATCTTATTATTCCAAGAATGAGAAATTGGGACAATACTAGAGAAAGTACCTATAGAACCATTGGTATTTGGAAGAATACATGTTACTCTATATTCCTAAAATATCTTCTCATTCTTCACTACCTATTGATGAACTAAAGCATAGGTTTTTATATCAATGTTCTGGACATATCATTTCATCTATAGAAAAAAGGTAAATATCAAACTTTATGGCCTTTTGACCTTATTTCCCAATATATTATGAGTAAAGATAATCAACATAATATAGAATTATAGGTATGAAAACACCATCATTGTCCCCTATTAGATCTCCACAAACTCTTAAGAATGGTCAAAATTCAATGAATCTGGGAAGAACTGTAAAAAAAAGTTGTCTTTGAAAGTCACCCATGTTATCTCTTCACATCTACTAGCCTGCAGTTTGACATCCCACTATTTTCACTACACCATGATGAATAAAGTTCTCAAGTTTCACCTTTTGATTCTCTATGGTCTCCACAAAGTCGAAAATCCACTCAATAACTCATATCCAGTCCTCTAAATCTCAAGGGACTTGAATGCTCTAGAAGGATGAGGGGTACTAAAGATGTAATTGATGAGATTAATCATCCATTGTTGGCTACACCTATGGGCTCATCCACCATGAACATACACAAGGTGAAATAATTCGGATGTAAAAGTTTTATAGCTTGGCCTACTAGAATATCCAAAGGAGTATGCTTCGTTGCATCATCCTATGGAACAATATATTCTACTAGATACACACTATGTCTATGAGTTTTAATTTCTATAAATTCAATAAGATCTCTTTATGAAATCCAACAACTTAAATAAAAATACCATTTATAGAGCATAGGAACAAAAAAGGGTTTAAAAAAAGGTTCAACCTATGAGGCTACCTCAAAGAATAATGAATAACTCCCAAAGTGCAACCCATAACCCATGCCAATAATTTAGAACCTGCACATTATTCACAACCATATATATACCTTGATGCATAGATTTTATATTCTCAAATGAAATATTATAATAAATAATACCCAAAGAAAATATCACAATATCAACACGCTTTTTATGTTTTTTGGGATATATATAATTCCATCATAAAGTATATTTAATGTGATCTTATGTGAATAAACATGATACATAAATCCACACCAAATCAAAAAAATCATTATATAAACATCATGTGCATCACCCAATGTGAATTTAAACAATAGTAAGATAAAATACTAAAATAATACATTCACATTTTATAGAAAATCAAAGGTATACTATATAGTGATGGGAAGAAAGTTCCCCAACCATAATAACTATTGTAGAACCTATCTAAAATTAATGAAAAGAGAATTAAAAATTTGGTGAACCTGGTGATTTGATACCATTTTTTATGATACGGCCTCTTTAGGTCAGGAACCTAGTCCTTTGGCCCCACAGGTCACCTATAATACCTTGGTTTCCTTCCTAACACACCATATTCTATTACCCAATAGGTACACATATAAGATTAATTAATTCACTATAATAAAACACAAGTTATTTTAGATTTATTTTACTCACTCACACACACCCTGAGAAACTTCCTAATAGGTCACCCATTCTGACACTACTCTAAGACAAGACTCTCTTAACTACAGAGTTCTAATTAAGAGGGATCTCAAAAATAGAGGTAAACCTTTTTGAAATGAGTAGTAACATTTATCCTTTTAAGTCTCACATTTCTAGTGGTTTTATAATCTCCACCCTTTAAATAATAATTCTATCATTTTGGAACCAAACCCCAAACCCAAGTAGTGCATTTCCACTTCTGGATAGGTATAGGATATAATACCTCTTTATAATAGCATGAACAGAACCATAAGGTCTAATCCAGAGTTCTACATGACATCATTCTCATCTCATCGTACATAAGATCTTCCTGACTATTAGATATGGACTGTGGAACATCTTGAGGAGAATATTCTATTGGTAGTAGTTAAACATTAGTGTACAATAAAGGGAGAAATATAAATAATCAGCAAATAATGAATAAATAAACATCCATAATATTAGAATCATGTACAAATATAACTATTCCATGAAGTATCAATATGGAATTCCAAATATAATACTCTAAACTAAAAAAAAGGATCCAAAGTTTGAGGTAATTTCTATAAAGAAAATAAGTAGTAGACATCCATCTCGAATTCCACCCAATAACATCTACATACTCCTACTAATATTCTCAATAATCCACTATAGAGGCATTTTCCTTTGTTGTATCTATAACCAAGAAATATATAAACGCACAAAAATTCCAGTGTAGAGTATTAGTACCAGACTTAGTAGGGAACCACTGATGAATATTAACATAAGAGCATAGGATATACTAGTGCATTCCAGGAAAATAAAAAATGTATAGATATCCAGAAGATACTGTGACTTCATGAAATGTCTCATTCTATCTTATCATACTGAGATGCCCACTTCACATTGCAGTTCTACCAAGGGTTGCATAAGACACTAGGTTCATAGGTGCTCTTGAGTATTTTATATCACCCTCAGACTGATGGACAGTCTGAGGGGACCATACGAGTGTCAAAGGTTATGCTACAAGCCTATATCCTTGATTTCGGAGTTTCCTATAATATACATATTCCTCTATTTTATTTTTATAATAATAACATCTTACAAGAAATTATTTAGATGTCTCTATATGAGTTATTCTATGGTAGACCGTGATGTACACCTATATGCAGGGTTGTGGTAGGTGAGGCAGCTCTACTAGGTCCTTAGCTCATTCAGGATACTTCTGAGAAATTCTAGCTAATTCAAAAGTGTAAGGATACATATCAGTCTAAAAAGAAGTATTATACTAATCTTCACCATAGACCTCTATATTTAAAAGTGGGACATTGGTTCTTTCTTCATGTTTTCTTGAGGTTGGATTAGATAATAATCAGGAGACATGGAAAGTTATTGATGAGATATGTCTGGTCGTTAGAGATAGTGGAGAGAGTTGGGATAGTAGTCTATCAGTTTTTCTTACCTCATACGTACTATTCCATGCATGACATCTTCCATGTATCTCAACTTCAACAATATCATCCAGACCCATCTCATTCATTTGACCTTGATGATATCGATCTTGAGGTGGATTCATCCATTTGAGATCATCTAATTCATATCATCGAACATAGTGAGAAGGTTCTCCAAGGTAGGAAAATTCCTATTATCTAGGTGTTATGGTAGCAAGAATGTGTTCATCAAGAAACCTGGGAGTGAGAGGCCAATGTGCATGCACAGTGGCCGGAACATTTCTCAGATGATGTTCTACTACCATCAGAAGGGAAACTTAGGGATGATTTATCTTAAGGATGGGAGGATATAATGTATTTGGTTTATTTAAGGTGAGTACCACTTTATTTTTTAAGTTTAATACATTAAAGAATCCCATTAAAAAACGTCTTGAGCATTAAAGAGATCTTGGGTGCGTCCAGGGCTTGTTTGAAGTCTGGCACAATGAATACATGGAAGGCCGACTAGGTTGTGCGGTTGTCTAGAACCGCGCAACCCAAGGCGTAGGCTTGTGAAACCCATTGGGGGTTCTAGAAAGTGGTAAGACACACGGTTATTTAAACAGTATTTCTTTCCCCTACATAGTTTTTTGTGTGGAGAAAAATAAAATAGGGTTTTCCATCTTATTTTAGTTTTCTTTTCTTTTATTTTATTTTATATTATTTTTCTATTGTATTATTTTCATATTCATTATTTTTTATTTTCTTTGCTTTCCTAAATTTTTTTTCCTTCCTCCCTTATTTAACTTCTTCCACGTGTGGCCTCCCTCTTCTCTTCGGTGTGGTGGCCTTCACTTCCTCCAATCTTAGGAGTTTTGGATGTTTCATATTCATTTTGATCTATTTTCATTATCATCGGATTCACTACAAAATCTCTCGGTACGTTATCCCTTATGAACTCTTCTATTTCATGTTCCCTCCACTTATCTTTGCACTATTTTGGTGTGGAAGGATTTGTACCCTATTTTTGGGTTTTGTTAAATTTTTCAATTTCTTACATTTTAGATTCAATCAAAGCGTTATTTTGGGATGTGTGGTGTGCTACAAAATTGAGGTATGGTTTCTATTATATTTTCCCATTTTTTCATTTTATTTTTGGCCTTGTGTCATTGTACCACTCATTGAAACCTTCCAAAGAACCTTGTTAATTTGTATTAAATTGTTCAGGTTTCTTTTCTGTATCTGTAGTAACCTTTTCTTATAGAGAAACCCATGTTTAGGGTGTTATCCTTGGATTTGGGTGACCCCTTTTGGTGATCCATATATTTGGACTATGTTTGCATATTTTTTTAGTTGGGTTTCACCATGGATTATTATTTTAAATTGATTAATTGATTTAGGATGAATAATTAACCATGAATTTGGTTTCCCCTTAGAAATTTATCTTCTTAAATAAATATTCAGACCATGTATAATTCTATAAACCTTGACATGCATAATGTTTCATTATGAATATCACTCGCCTTGTATTTAAAATCTTGGGAAATTATTGGTATTCTTGTTCCTTAATTCCCTTTGTAATTGACTTAAATGCTTCTTTATCATTCCATTTTACATTTATTTATTATATTATATGAATTGTAAATTTTACATATGCCTCATCTTGTGCTTTGACCTTATGGTTTCTCATGATCTTGTTAAGCTATGGGCCTTTCCTCTTTAGTTCTTACGGATTAAATCATGTGTTGGTTTGACTTGAGATGGTATGTTTGTTTAATCTTTATAGCTTGGGATATTGATGTGTCTTGATGAAATATTGGTAAGAGAAATTATTATAACATGTGCTTATGGTTATGTTTCATTTTTATATTCGTTACTTGGTAGCCTATGCCATTTTTCCATGCTTTTATATTTTTAAATACTTATTTCCTTGCATTTAATTAGTTATTAATTATAATTCTAAATTAAATTTTTAAATATGAATAAAATAATTAACGTGAATAATGTCACAATTTTTTAATAAAACTCCTTCAACAGAGGTGCATTATCTTTTAAACTAAAATGATTGATTAGTGATATTAGACATACTATGTTTCCTTGTTATATAAATTATTCAATTTTCTTTTGGCATAATTAGAAAATCTTTATTAAATGGTAAGATTTTTAACCTGTTATATTAATCTTCATGGGATGACATGAAAATTTTTAAATGTTGTGCTTGTCGCTTATGCCCTTTTTATGATTGGATTAGATTGTATAGCTTTATTTGAATGGTGAGCTTGTAATCTTTATATTCTCTTTGATGGAATTTGATTTTATAAATTCATTTCATTTTTATACGCCTTTTTTGTAATTTTATTAGATAATTGGTTCATTTGGAATAGGCTAGGAGTGGACATGAGTTCCGTATTAAGGAATCGTGGAAATAATCTTCGTACTCGATGGGTTACGACCAACACACTAGGGGAGAAGCTTTGGATTTCTAGGAAAGGGCAACCCAGGTGGTTTATTATACTCCGAAGTGATATTGGTTACCTAGGTGAGAAACCATGGATAAAACCATTGGAAATATAGTTATGGCAAGCCTTGGGTGATACTCGGTCCCCTATGTGAGATACATTGGATGGTCTCAGAGTCACCATGACATAAGTGACACTAGGGACTCCTTATGAATCATCTCGGGCAGACTTTGTGGTATTGGATTATACCAGATGTACCGTAGAGACACCTAGGATTTTTTTTAGATCACCAGGGATGGGCTTGGAATCTACTACTAGCATAGGTGGACTTCATTAAAAAAATTTAGTTGCATGATATTCTTTTATTAACATTGCATATAGTTTTCATAAGATTTTGTGACACCTCTCTTTTAGTTTTTAGCACACTTGGATGTTGACATATGAATTAAACCCTAATTCAAAGAACAGGCTTTGGGGTATTACTACTTGGCTTTTTTTGTTTAAATTGGCCCTTCTTTTTATTTTCTGCCTTGCATATGTATACTTTACTCATACATCCAGTATAGTATGAAGTAGGTGGTATTGGATGGGTGTCTGTTTGGAATCTAAAACCAAGTTGCAGTTGTTTTTTATTTATTTATTTTTTCTCTTTTATTATATATTGGTACACTTCTTTTGGTACCCAAGTAGAATTTTTTCTTACATGTATGAATAAATGGAATTATGTTGCTTCTGATTATTGAGTGTTTCTTCCTATTTAGGATAGAGATTTGGGTAGAGTACTATGCCTATGCTTGACAAGCTATTGTAGTAGTTTTTAAAAAAACCACCTTTTGATATAATGTTATATATTTTTATACCCTTATTCCCCTATACTTCGATTTTTGTATCCACTCATGAAAAGACATCATTTTTGTATATATTATTGTTATTCAGTTTTTGAAATTATCTATTTACTCTACTTGGGTTTTTTTGTTTTTCTTCGTCTGTTATCTTCTAATTCCTATGCTTCTTCTGTTTGTTATATATTGCTTATTGTTGTGTTGTACCTAATCTTAAGATGGAATAGTCTCCCCACTGACACACCTAATTCCCTCACTACTAGTATGAAGCCTTTGGAGTTCGGGGAGATGTGATTAAGGTCATGTGTCCCACCATCTTGAGGTTCGGTTTAGTTGAACACAGGGTGGAACACTACATTGATGATATTAGAATAATGAATATGATATAGAATATAAATGATAGATCAATTATCATATAAAATCAAGCAATTAACCTAATCATCACAATCCATGTGCAAGAAACACAAGTATAGGTCACAAGATACACATGCACACCTTATGAAATCAATCATCAAAATAGGTCTCATAAGCTATGAAATAATTCCAAAAAACATGAAAATACCCCTATAAAACATGCTCTAAATTCAATGGCTTTGAACCTTAGGTGAAACTCCGATCAAAGGATAAAATCATTTTCTGAGTCCAGAAGTACCACCAAAACCTAGAACCATTCTTAGAATAAAAATGGTACAGAGTCTAAGATAAAATTTAAGAAGAATAAAATCTCTAAAGGTTTGTCAAAAATAAACATACATGATTAGATCTTATTTTGAAAATTATCCTTATCCAAAGGTCATACAGACACTAAATCTTAGAATTCAGGTTCTGATTCTATCAACGATTAACAATCCCTTATTAGATCAATACAAGAACCCTATATCTAATCAATACATCATATATCTATTGATCTAGATCAAGGATAAAAGAGTTATATTGATCTAGAATGAAGAAACGTTCAATGTATCAAGAAAGTAGGATATATCTATGGTTTGGGAATTGAGCGGAGGATTTGTAAGGGATGAAAACACTAAAACAATGAAAGAGAGGATTCCTAGGGTGCTAGGGGTCAAAGATATAAATATAGAATGAGAAAAAGTCATAGACTAATATGTTAAAAAAAATATAATCTTGGAATTGTTATAAGTATCCATTAAATTCCACCAGCTAGAAAGTGTCCACTATGAATATATATAGTTCTACTCAGGTGCACTACCGGTTGGCTGGTGGATGCTGGGAAGAATATATTTTACCTAGGAACCACATCAGGGAGCCAGTGGATTCTTAGTTATTGGTCCATGGAACTAATATTGATAAAAAGTTATAGAAAGTCCCATGAGCCAGCCTTAGACTGGATCTACCCTCAAAAATTCCTCCAACCCACCTTTAAACACTTAGAAACATGATCTCAATCTAAATAAAAGTTAAAAGGAGGAATAACCAAAATATAGGTGACACTAATGACCATCAGATATTCCCATGTCATGCTTGGAATATTGTCCACCTCACATGGAATCCAACCATAACAAATCCACATTATAGATTCCTCATAGAGATTTACATGTGGTAGGTATTATCCCCTACCATTTGGGGTTTCTAATTCGCCTTACCCACTACTTGAACCCATGACTTTAGGATTTACAGCAAACTAGGAAGTTCTATAAGTACCACTATAAAATTGTTGACTTCAATTTAGTGTCAAAATTATTCAATGAAGGTTATTGGTAGAAGGATGGTAACATCTAATTGGCATGTACTTATTGTTTTTTGGCATATGGATAAATAGAACTTATAAGAAAATGATAGAATTTATAAATGACTATAAAAAAAATTATTCCAAATAGGCCTTATGATAAATGGTTTGATTCATTTTAGTAATTTAGAAGGATATTAGAGGAATATTTCACTATTCACTGAATGTTTGAGGTCATGGATGAAGTTTCTAGTGGATATTGAAAGTCACCATGGATTAATAGTGGGATGTCTGCAAAGATCGAAATTTTGTGCAACTGGATGACTGGATGGGATCCATTGTAAAGGTTGGATGGGACCACTTTTATGCATACACTTTAAAAAATAGTATTTTGATATCGGTTGTACCTATTAATTGTGTATATAAAACATTAAATTTTTTAATTAATTAAAATGAAAGATGTGTTCCCGCATAGATATAGGACTCACATTCAAACCACAAAAACCTAAAATGTTCATTATTCTTATTGATTTGTTAGTTTCTAATTGTATGAATATTTATGATGCTGAGGGAGAGTCTGTGTGAGGATTTAAACTTGGTTCTTTGTGTAGAGTGCGAAGAAAATAATATCCACTGGTTTATCAACCTCCTAGATTCCAAATATTTATCTCAAAGTTTTCTTAGGTAGAGGGTGAATTCAAATTTCAATTTTAAAATATGAAATTTAACTCTTCCAAAAAAATTATAGAATCTCCCAATTTGAAAAACATAATACTATAACATCATAAAAATTAATGGAATTTTTAACTTTTCTATAAATGTCACACCCGTCGTTTCTAATTTGTTTATTTTAATTAATTTTCTGGGCATCGGGTAGTTTGGGTCGAGGCCCGACATAAAATTTCTAAGTTCTTATTTAAAAACGTTTGTTTTTTCCTTGACTGCATCCTGCCTGCCGTGGTCAAAGCCGTGCGGCCTCGCTTGGATCGTCGCGTGACCTTGCCGGGTCACTGCATGCCTTATCGATGTTCAATTAACGAAATAAGATGAATTGAGAATGGTTTTGATAATAATAATATTAATAATTTCACTTGAAATTATTATTATTATTATTGTTGTTGTTGTTGTTGTTGTTATTATTATTATTATTATTATTATTATTATTATGAGTGTTTGGGTTCTATGTCACCGGACGTACGGGCAAGGCCTCATTTTGATATCCACACGGTCTGCCTGACTTTCAAGTGAGTTGAAACATAGCGGGATACTGAAATAGAAATAAATAATGCAATATAAATAAAATTGAAATAAGAAGTTTAGTAAACTATAAGAAATTGTTTTAATATATATATATATATATATATATATATATATTGTTTGGGGTTAATAAATACTATGGTTAATATTATGTGATATTATTGAAATTCTTATTATTATACCACTTATTTCTTTTATTTCTTTTATTGCTTATTTATTTATTATTATTACTAGAGGTATTATTTTATTTTTTATTTCATTTATTTTAGGGTTTCTTTTTTTTCTTTCTTTTATTATTTTTCTCTCCCTCCCCTCACTCTCTCCCGTCGGCCCCCTCCCCAATCCCTTTTTCGTTTTTTTTCTCCCCCCAAGAAACCCTATGCGCCGCGCTCTCCATGCGGCCTCCTTCTTCCGGCGAACCCCAGATACCCCTGCTCCTGCTCCGACTCTCATGTCCGGCCACCCCGGCCTCCTGCTACCCGCACCGCACATTCGCTCGGACCCGAGCCCTGCTTCCCCTGGCCTCTTCAGCCGCGCGACGCCTCCCTCTCCTCTTTTCCAGCGGCCTCCCCCTCTCGGATCGCACCACGGACCCCCCGCACCCCCTTGCCTCTTGCCCTTCCCTCGCCGGCCGACCCTGTTCCGACGGTTGGACCTTCAGGCCATTTTCCCCTTATCCCGACAATATCCTCCCTTTAGTTTTATTATTATCATCATTTTGAATTTATTATTATTTTTGTTTTCTTTCTTTCTGCAAGTTTGCTGTTTTAGTTTTCTTTTCCAGCAGATATGAGGTCCGATTTTGTGATCTTAACTTGATATTTTTAATTCGAATTCATGACATTGAGTTTGCACGAGGTTCCTTGCGGATAAAACGGAGCGCGATTGATGTTTCGTGCTAGAATTTTAAGGTTTCACATCAATTCTCGGGTTTCTACGTCGAGGTAGGTTGTTCCATGCCTTTCCATCATTTAGATAATTAAATTTGTTTGTTTAGTTTAATTTAATATGTTCTATGAATTAATTTCATGGTTCGATCTATGTTTATAATGTGTTGGCGTGTTCGTTTGATGAAAATTGGGTTTTCGAAATAGTATGTGTTTGTTGTCTATATGCGTGTTGTTGTATAAGTGATTTGTTGGGTTTAATAGGTTTTGTGAAAGACATTTTTAAAATTTGTTTGACATGTGTGCGTAATGAAAATCTCACTTTCTTTATAAATGATCATGTTTTTTTTATTTTGACCTTATTAGGGTAAGTCCTAAAAAAATTGTTTAATCAATTGTTTATATGGTGCAAATGTGGTTTTAGAATATTTGAGTGCGAAATTGATTTTAAAATGGTCTTTTCACGAAAAAAATATGTGTTGTTTTGGTGCAATGTTTTCAAGTTGGGTTCTAGGTGATGTTTGGTTGGTGCGAACTTAGTTTTTATGGTTAATTGAGTTGTGTATGTCTAAATGTGGGTTTTTAATGTGTAGAGAATCATTTTAAGAGGTGCAGATGGTTCAGATAATTGTGTAGTTGGTGTGAAACTAGTTTTAAGGACAATTTATTAAGTAAGTGGTTTGAACGACTCCCTTCTTTGTAATTGGGTGCGTTTATTTGTGTCGGCCCTTGTTGTGTTATTAAAATAATGCTTCCTAGGTTGTGAAAATTGTTTATGTTCTTGTTTGAGTGTTTTTTTTCAAATGGGGTTTTTGCTAAATAATTAGGTAACGACAAATATATTTTTGGAAAGGTATTTTTGGCGTGCATGAGTTTTTGAAATGTTGTTTGGGTGTGAAAATAGTGACTTGTGTGTAATGTCTGGTTTGGTCTGTGATATGGGAAAAACAATATACCATGTGAATGTGAAACTTGTTTGAGCACACGGGAAAACCCTGGGTATCTAGGTGGGCGGACTAGAACAAGTGTGCTAGTGAACCGGATGGGTGTCGTCCCTGTTTCACTTAGCTGGATTGAAGATTGCAACACTAACTAAACATATGATATCTAAGGGTCGTGGACTTCTAAGCCATGTGTTCTGAGGGTCGTGGCCTTCTAAGCCACGTTTTCTGAGGGTCGTGGCCTTCTAAGCCACGTTTCACCGAGACACGAGGTTCTAGGGTCCCACTCGAGCTAGATGATCCTTAGGGGATTTACCCATAGTGTTGTACCATCAATGGCGTGGTGCCTTCCGTCAGCATATGGAGGACCACGTGTGTGTGTGTGTGTGTCTGTGTGTGTGTGTCTATGTGTCTGTGTGTGTGTGTGTGTGTGTGTGTGTGTGTTTGTTTGTGTGTGTGTGAGAGTGTGTGTGTGTGTGTGCCCGTAATGAACCTTCCTCTTCCTCTTTAAAATCGTGTTTGTGAAATGAGTTCTTTTTAGTGTTTTCCTTTAGCATTTGGTTTGTAAATGTTTTCTTTAAAAGCAGCTTCAAAGTATAATTTTTGAATAAGCACTTTGAATTGTCTTTTGATGTTGTGGCATGGAACCTTTTTCTCGGTGGCATCCTACTGGGCTTTTAGCTCACACCCTACAAACACCCTTGGGTGTATGTAGATTCTTGTTTCTTGTGTATTCCAGGTTGTACGTCGTGCTCAGCGATGGTGGTTCTAGTTGCTGTTGGTCTTCGTGTTCAGGTTGGTGTTGGTAGCTTGGGGATGCAACTTCTCATGTCGCATGAGGTTGGTTTTGGGAGCTTAGTTCTCTATTCTTGTTGTTGTTCACTTTGGGTTTTAGCAGAAATGTAGACCTAAAGTTGTTTATAGTTTAAAAGTGTGTTTTGTAGTCTGTTTCCAGTTTTAGTTATTTACCTGGTTGGTTTTTTTCTGTCTTGTATTTCAGGTAAAACCGTTCCCACTTGTTAAATATGATACCCGGGCACTTGTGCCAGCCCGTGGGGATCGAGAATGCCCTTCGGTCTTTGCCGCGGACCGGGTCGGGCGCCGGATCGGATGGCGACCCGGCCTGGTTCGTGACAAAATGGTATCAAAGGGAAAGGTTTGCTCTCTTGGGTCGTTTTATTTTGAAATGGAGTCAGAGTGGACTGAAATTAAGGTTGTCGGGACTCGACGTCCTGGCTACGAGTAAGGTGCCTGGCCAGCACACCTCGTGGAGGGACTCAAGTTACCAATGTGTGTTGAGGTTTGTCTGTGTTTTTGGTCATTGCGGTTAATCGTGTCTAAGGGAAATGAAAAGGGAGTAGGGTCAGTGGTCCTAGTGAGCTCATAGGGTCTGGCAAGCTATGTGGAGCCGGGGACGCTATCCTAGAATATTTTTTGTGGCAGTGGCATGACTGGCGTATGGCCTCCAACCATACGTTTCAGTCACCTGCTGACACTAGTTTTCTCTTGCGTCGTTTTTCGCCTCTTTGTTTCAGATTCGTGGAAACTTGGTTTTTAAGTAAAAATGATTTGGTCTTGGAAAATTTTTTGGACAATGTTTTGAAATAAATCACTTTAAAAAGAAAATGAGGAATAAGGTTTGAAAAGTGTGGGTTAGATGTTTTGGTTTTGAAAAATGGAAAGGTTTGGTTTTGATCCTTGGTGCTCTCATGGTCGAACACATGCATGAGTGTATACGAAAAAGGGAAATGGTAAATGACACGAGTAGATGAGTGCCTGGATGGACATGAGGTGGGTGCCAGTGCGGCATGAGAACATGCATGTGCGAGGCTCATGGGACGCCATTGATGTTTGTGCAACCCGCTGGGTTTTCTTATTTTCAAAATGTTTGGTTAAAGGAAAAAAATTGGTGTTTTAGTAAATGGTGTTTGTGTGGCATGTCCTTGTGTTTTTGAGATATTGGATGTGTGGAGTT
>CAUJRU010003314.1:0-51794 GCA_963277665.1 Viscum album | reverse complement strand
ACGTCATTTATTTTGTTTTTTTTTTATGATTTCACACCAAATCTCCAAGGTATATACTCTTCTTCTATCCTTTGTCATTTTTTTGTGTATTTCCATTAGATTGATAAATTGAAAAAACCTAGGTTAAAATTTTTATCCTATTTTGATGATTTATTTAACATGTAGGGTTAGTCCAAATTTATTATTGTAGATTTGATTATTTTGATTATGTACAAGTTTTTTTAATTTGATTTACGGTATTGTGCACAATGTTTGATCTTTAAACTCTATAGATTTTTTTGGGTGTTTAGGTTTGTTAAAACATTATTATTTTATATTCTCGGAAATATAATTGTTATTAAAATATTTTGGAAGTTTGTATATGTTTCAAAATATACTAGTTTTATCACTAATTAGATTTATTTCAATTTTCATCATGATTTAGGGTTGCTAGATGTTAATTATAATTTACTTGTTCATTGTTGCTTATTATTTTTTTTATTATTCATTTCATTTGTTTCCTGGTTCCAAATTTTTTATTACACACGCATGTATGTATGTCTAATTATTTTTATGTCAAAATATTTTTTTGTTAATTTTTTTTGCTCTCATGCAGAATATTTGTTTATAATTATATTTTCATGCACATAATATTTTTTTATAATAATATTTGTTTATAATAATATTTTTTTATAATAATTTTTTTGGCGCATGTGCATGTATGTGTGTATATCTAAAAATTTATATGTCTAAATATAATTGATTGATTTTTAATAATGATGATAAAATTAATATAAAGAAACCATTTTAAAAAATGTTATTTATAAGAATTTTGTTTTATAAAAAATGATAAAAAAATTTATAATTGAGAAACAATGACAATTTAAAATATGTAATATTTAGTAAAAACTTATTTAATAATAATTAGGATAATTTTTTATAATAGTTTATAAAAAATATAACAAATATAAAAAATTATTATAAATTTTCAAAAAAAATAATTATTAAAAAAGAAGTATTAATTTAAATAATTAGTAAAAAAATAAAAAATTATAATATTTAATGATTAATGAGTCTTTATTGTTAACAAATTGTAAATATTAGTGATAATTATACAATTATAATAATTGATAAAAAATTTATAATAAAATATAACAACGTTTAGAAATTCATAATAATTCGTATAAAATGTTGTCTGAATTAAAATAATTAGTATTAATATTGCATGTAAATGTTGTAAAAACAACTGACTCGCACAATTATTATAATATATCTAGTGTATAAATTATTAATTCTAAAATTATTAATTTTAAAAAATTATGAATTCGAATTAATTATTAATTCAAAAATATGAACTCAATTTTATTTATAAATTATTTATATAAATTATCAATTCAAGGTAATAAAATTATATATATATATATCTGTGTGTGTGTTTATATAGATTTTATATTTTTATATTTGTTTAAAAATGAGTTAGAATATATTTGATATGTTTATATTAATTAAGAAATTGTTATATATATATATATATTGTAATTATTAAAATTGTAATAATAATTTAAATAAATTAATAATAATCATTACAGAAGTTATAATAATTTAAATAATTTATCAAATTATAATAATAATAATAATTACATAATAAATTGTAATAATAAAATTGCAATAATAATTTATGAAATTCTGATTTATATATATATAATCATTACATAATTTATAATAATTTAAATAATGAATAAAAATAACTACATAATAATAATTACATAATTTATAATAATTAAAAATAATTAATAATAATAAATACATAATTTATAATAATAATCATTACATAATTTATAATATTGATTACATAATTTATAATTAATTGTGATATATATATAGTAATTATTAATTAATTAATAATCATTTCATATAAATGTTAAATTAATTAAAATAATATGTATTTATAATCTGTAATAATATTATAATATATATTTATATATAAAAATAAATAATTATATAAATAATATTAATAAAAGATTAAAAATGATACCCTCACGTGCAATGTAACGAAACAGTTAATGCTATCAAATGTTACGTCGTGCCTAGGGTAAAAGCCACATCCCAGACCAAATGGTGATCTCTGAATTATCATACAATATATAGATTGAAAGATATACTGAATTTTTATAAGAATTTATAATAAAAATATTAAATGAATTACCCCGCCTACAATATAACTTCCTGACGCTCATAACTCAAATGTCGGGTCTAGGACAAACCCCACATCCCAAACATAACGGTGATCTCCAATTTAGAATATGTGACACCATTCAAGAGATATTGTATTATTTTCAAACAATAATTTATCTTATATGATATGTTTAATATTTTTATGTTTATCTACACCGAGCCTCTGTGGGCCCTATAAATCAGTGTTAGCCCAATGCCTCACTATGCTTATATTTTATATAATATTTCAATATGGCCAAATATAATAATAATTTGAAAGGATACCATCATAAGGAAAGTGAATTTGACTTTTATGGTATGCTAGATGAAATAATTGAGTTATGTTATCTAGAACCAAATTATGTTACAATGTTTAAATTCCATTGGTTTGATACTGATCGGGGGTTGTGAGTTCATCCACAACATGGAGTTGTTAACATTAAATATAATAGTATTCTTGCATAGAATGAACCATTTATGTTGGCACATCAAGTTCATCAAGTTTAGTATAAAAATTACTGTGATTTTTTGATATATTTAAAGGACTGGTGGAGTATGATAAAAATTAAATCATGATGTCATCAGTTTATTGAAAATGAAAATGGTTCTGTGGAAGTGAAACATATTGAAATTTTTCAAGAAACATCCCAAAATATATCTCTTACCCAATGGGATACAAATATCAATGATGAAACCCCTCATTCAAGGGTCGATGAGATAGAAAATGTTGATGAAGTAATAAGATATGATGAAACTAAAAGTCATATGGAAGTTGAAAATGATGAAGATGAGGATGAGCACATTAATGTTGATGAAAATAGTAATGAAGATGATGATTGATGTATTATATTCAGGTATTTATCTACAGGTAATTATCATATTCTGATATTTATTAATTTTTTAAATTTCATATTTATTTTAACAATCTATTATAGGTAACATTATTGTATTTTAACATTCATTAGTTTTTTATATTTCATATTTTTTTAACAATCTATTAGGGGTGAGAATATTTGTTTCAGATGGCTGGAGATGATCCTAATGATGATTTATTATGTTTCTTCACTAATTTTGGACTTCCTAATAATGATCATGATTCAACTGATCCTCCTCGGGCTAGTGTGCCTACTAAGAGGGAGCGCGGTCTTTCTCTATTACTAATTTCAGATCCTATTTCAGATAGAAGACCATCTATTGATTTTGATCTTCATTTACAAAGGTATGTTTAATTGTTTAATGAGAAATTTATTTTATATTAACAAATTTTTTTAATTTTGATAATAATTTTATGATTATATATTTTTTCAATTTTTATAGTTTTTTGTATTTAGCCATTGGTCTGGCTAGTGTAATTCTGATAAATTGTTTTTATGAGTCATGGGTGTCATGGGAGCTGGTACTCATCATCTTGTGTGGCTAGATGTTCGACCACTTGATTATACGTTATTAAATAATATATACTTTTTAAAAATTTATTTAATTACTAACATATTTTTTTTTAATTTCCTTTCAGAACTTATTTGCTCTGATTTATGATAGTCGGAGAGGTCCTATACGAAAGGCATGGGATACTTGTATACGCGAGAGCTTTCATCAGTTTTTATACAACATCAGAAGGTGTGCTATGGATAAATATTGTTCTACTGTCTTCAATCATTCTTGAATCTCCCATTGTCCTAACTGTATATCATCTCAGGTATGGGATGAGTTGTGTTATTTATTGCTAGGAGAGACTTTTAGGATGAGATCAACAACCGAAAGTAATATCCAAGGGAGGTAAGAGGTCACCCATAGGGTTGGGATTCATACATTTGTCATACATCGATGACATGTGGTAATTCATATTATTTATTAATGTATATTTATTTTCACTACAACGTGTTTGTTATATTACACAGGCTTCTACTGACTTGTCTGTTACGGAGTTTAATGTTTGTAAGAAGATGTGTTCTAATCCCCACACAGGAGAAGTTGTAGGAGAATGATAGTTATGTATTGTGGTTAGTGATTTTTTTTGAACAATGTTATCTATATTAATTTTATTGTTATTATAATTTGTCATTATATTTAATGGAAATGTATGAGGCTATGACTTCGCATTCATGGGAGAGTCAAGCTGAGGTTGAACAAGATTTCACTGCTAATTCAGGTTTCAATGAGGGGGATTAGATACATGTGACATCACAGGGTGTCGAGAAAGGTCAATTGATTGGTATTGGTTCTCAAATGACACCTAGGATTTATTATGGTACTTCCACAATGGCATTAGTGAGAATTAAGGGAGCTTGTGGAGAGTCGTCATCGACGTCGTCGTCTGCTACACATTATGAGGAGAGGTTGAGATTCTAGGATGAGAGGACACAACAGATACAAAAATATAGGGAAGAGGAGAGTGAGTAGTAACAGCTGAGAGATGAGTAGATGATGGATTATAAGTTGCGACTTGCGTGTGGAATTCGTATGGATTTTCCTCCCCCTGTTCCATTGAGTGATCCTCCTCCACCTGATGCTAGTTGATGATTTATAAATATTTTTATCATTTTTTTGTAATTCGATACAATATACATATTATATTTGAAATGATGTATTTGTTTTATTTGGGTTTTAATTTTTTTAAATCTTTTTAAATATTTTTTTATTATTTTTAATTTTATTTATTTATAAATAATTTAGATATTTGTTTTTTAAGGTTATTTGTGATGGATTATTTATCCATCTCAAAAGGTTTTTGTGATGGATCGTCGCAAAAGGGATATAAATAATATTTCAGGATATTTTTGGAACAGACTGTATATTCGTCACAAAAAAGGATTTCTATGATGTATTGTCACAAATAATTATATTCGTGATGCCTTCATTCATGACGAGCTATTTTTTATGGACACCAATCACAAAAAAACATTTGTGACGAGAATCCATCGTAAATGAACCATCATAATTATAAGAAATTTCTATTGTGATTTTTTATAATTCTACATATAGAGTAATGAAAATTATTTTTGCCAATTATATTGTCCATCCTCTTAGAAATATTTTATAGTTCATTTTCACTTTTTTCTAATGAACTACTTTTAGTTACATGTTTAATTTTATTATTTTGTGAATATTTACAACCTTTCTCAGTTGATCTATCTTTATTAATAACATTTGATGTGGAATAAAAAGTTAAACCATTTTTTATTTTCACTTTTTCAATATCTATGTTAATCCTAACCTTATTCTACATGGGAGTTCTAATAAGTTCATCTAAAATCATCTTTGTTAAATGCTTAGTGTCATCCACAGTTATCCTTTTGAACTCTCATTCAATAGGTATAATGTCAATAATAATCTCCACCAAAATTTCAATAGTAAAATATTTATCACCCAAATACTGTAAACTATGTAAAATTTTCATAAAATTTTGATGCATCTCTGTAAAAAATTCTCTCGGTAGAACTTCAGAGGCCTGGTAATCATCTCCCAAGATAGTTCTTCTAGTTTCAATAACATTGGACGTTCTTAAGTGAGTAAATTCAATATTTTTCAAAAGACTATTAGATGATTCACAAGATGAAATCCAAATATAGATATTTCAAGACATTCAACATGACATAGTATTTCTTACACAATAATTCAGTTGATATTACAACTCCTGATATTTATAAAAAGTAGTAATTTATTTTTATTAATATTATAATTTCCTATCAAAAAGAAAAAATTTATAATATAGTATTTATAAAAAATGTCTTTATTTGATCTCTCCAATACTCATATTCATCACCATAAAGGATTGGTGTTCTTATTGGATTCAATTTTTTTTATGTTCTAACATTTAAACATGTCGTCTTACAAAATAGAAAAATATTCACTGTACAGATCACACATTGTTGTAAACATTTTATAGAAAACAGAACAAATGATATAAAATGTATCAGTTTATAAAAAATATAAACAAGAAAAAGCAGTAGAAACTCATTTGATAATAAATGTGGGTTCAAAAGAGTACATTGGAACACTACAATAGGGTTAATTTTAGTTTATAAAATAAAATGACTAATTTTATAACCTCATTATATGGGTTAATCTGATTAACACTCTATCCGATTTATATTTTCAGAGTTTACCAATGTTTATAGAAAAAGTGAACTTCCATTTAATAATGCATAATAGAAATTTAAAATTTGAAAAATAAGTAATAATAATCTTATTAAAGCTTATAAAAATACTTATATAAACATTCTAAATGAATAAAATCATATTTACATTTATTGATGTGAAATTCAAAAACACCCCAAATTTTTCTATCTTTGGTTTACATCAAACTGTAAAGGTATGTCTTCTTCATGAAAGGAATCCCTCAATACAATGATTATTATAAACCTATTTCCCTATCCATGAGAACTATCGATCAACAAGATTAGAAAAATTCTATCTTAAAATCCCTAGATTCTCTCGATCACACTAGAACAGAAAAAAAATACAAATATATAAATTCTTAATGCATTTAAAATATATCCTAATAGAAGATGCCTTAATAAAAAGACTCGCTAAAGAATTAAAATTAATTGATCACTCAAAGTATGAATATGATACAAAATATTCATATAAACTCTTATATCTTCTGTGAATAAAAACCCCCTCCTCTTTGAATGCTAATTCTATTTATAGGAAAACCATCGATGGTCATATTCCAAATTCTTCAGAGTTAGTTTCAACGGCTTCAGATGAAATCATCTTCACTATGATAATTGTAACACCCTGAGATTTTATGAGAAATATTTTTTTTATGTCTTATGTTATACGCAACACCAAAGGAATCTTTAACAACACACAATACTGACTTGGCTTGCATTACACGCAATCACGACCTTCCTCGATAACGTGTGTAGTACGCAATACCAGGTTTCACTAAACAATGATATATTATTATGGACTAGCCGTTATGAATAGTATTAACTACAGTTTGAATTTTATAACATTATTATCCATCTTACACATTTTCTAGAACATGGTAAGAGAAGCAAATAAATTTTTCGAGTTAAATAAGTATTTTTAAAAAAATGCAGTTTTGCCGCCTTTTGATGGCGCACCCACATTAAATCTATTTTTGTACATGTTTATAAGTTCAATTTGAAAAAATAAAATTCTTCTTTGGAATCAGGATATAAAAATTTACTTTGGATAAATTTTTTATATTTTTCTGATAACTTTCATATTTTGATGAATAGTAAAAATACGCTAATTTTTAATTAAAAATAACTTTTTCCATTGAGATAATTTATATGGTTAAATTATAATATTGAATGGTTTTAAAGTATAAATAGAATATATTTTAACCATTTAATATAATATATGTCATTACCATTAATTTCACATTGAATTAATAGGCAAAAAACATTTCAATCTTTGGAAATGTTTTAACTTCTAAAACTCGTTTTCTTTACAACGGGATTAATTTTAAATTAATTACTGCAACTTATGTGTTTTGAATTTTTAAAAATTGATTCCATATTTGGAATCAGTTCATCCAAATTATGTTAATAGGCTACTTTTTATTTTTGGGCATTATGAATAGTAACTACGGTAAATTTTATTTACCATAATTAAAGGTAAATCGGGTAATTAAGGGTAATTATAAGATTATAAAATTACCCTAACACCTGCCAAAATCCTATTGGATGACTAAAAGTCGACCCATATCACCTAAGGGTCGGATTATACTCATCTAATGGACTTTTGTCCATGAAAATAATTTAATTATTATTAAAACCAAAGAAAGTGAAAACATGCCACTTTCTTAAATCTTATAAGTATAATAATTTTAATTTAGTGATAAACTTAATGAAACTTTGAACATGAATAGTCTCCAGAAAGATAATACAATTATATACATCATATGAATTTATTTATAATTTTTAGGGATTAAATATTTATCATTAATTATGACACAATAGTGATGTTGAAATTATTTTATTAATTAAAATATCAAATAAATGGTTTTAAAAATATTAAAATAAATATTATATAAACTATTTAATGTTCTCCACTAATTTTATAGATACATAAGAAATTTTATGAATCTATTAAATCTTTTTGTTCGAACATATCTTCTGTATATATTTTATTTAAATTCAAATAAATGATTTGTGTCAAAATTGACACTATTGTTATTTTATAAAAATAACATATTATAAATTTTTTTAAAAATCACAAAAATATTTAAAAATTATAAATTAAAATTTATATGGTCGAAAATGTCATAAAGTGTCAAATTATGGAAAATTAAAAACACATATGTAATTATTTATAATAATTTAAAATTTAGAATATTATTACCACAAATAAAATTAAATTGATAAATAAAGATAAATCAAGTTGATAATGTTTAAAATAAATTCCTAACATGTCTAAATTTTATTGTTTGATGATATTACAACCCTATCTCATCTAATATTCGGATATGAGTCATTTTGGAAGTTTTTAAGTGGGGTTGGGATTTAATATAAACTAATATTTCTTATATTTCCAAAGGTGCCCCTCTCCTCCCTTATAAAAGGGAACCTCCTCCCTCTCCTCCTCACACCAATTTGGGCCTTCATGCTCGGCCAAGCCCTGCCCATTTCACTTCTCCACTTCCCTAGAAATATATTAGAGGTCCTGGTCTTCTTTAAAGACCAATTCTAGTGCCCTAAGAGGAGGTATCAAAGAGGCGCTTCAAAGAAGAGGTAATGTATGTTACCGATTCTTCCAACTTTATTTCTTCTTCTACTTATTCTTATTTAGTTGTTTCATTATGAAGTAATGACATCAGTATAACTCAAATACTGATATGTTATTATATGTATGAAACAACCCTATTTCACCGTCTATCCATCCTATGGAAAACGAAATCACCACGCGTGCGTACGTACGGAATACCGTCTCCACGCCGTCGTGTAATCTATTTTCCACCACCACCTTACTTTGATGGGTATAATGGTGTAAATAATGACTATATATGATTATTAAAATGTGATATTGATTCTGAAATAGTATACATACACTCCAATACAATTCCACAATCCTGGGAACGATATCATCGCTTGTGCGTACGTAAGGAATACCGTCTCCACGATGTGATGCGACTCGTTCTACATGATCTTCATTTCATAATGATTATATAAATGAATTTAATGAATAAATATGATATATATTACACTAATACCATTCTGTAAATGTGGTGTCTATAACCTAAAAAGAGTAATAAGAATTTATTCGACAAAACACACATACGAACATAAAGCAATAAACACCTGAATAACAAGTAGCAATGAAATATTACTAATAAGAAGCAAAGAATATGACCATATATGATATCATAAATATATGTATGATTCTGGAATAAGTCAATGACTTTATTTAAATAATTATACAGGAGGTTCAGACACTTACGAAGCAAATCGGACCTAAGGTAAGGGAAAAACTCACAATCTCATTTTTATCCAAGATTGTTTATACTTCAGAATTCACTGGGGAATATTTATCATCCACATCCATGTTTCCTCAATATGTAATATTATTTCCATCCACCTACAATTGTTTAAATCTAATATTACCCTTTGGTGAGTTTTCAGTAAAATATATGAAATGAATCTTTTGTCTTTTTTCGTACGAGGTACTTTTTGACTTTTCCAACCAAAGTACGGGAAGAATGTTTTTTAACTTATACGGCATGAATGGATTTTTAGAAAATTATTTCCATGAATCTTACTTTACAAGATTTCATGTTTATTTTTAATCAACTTATTTTAGTTCAAAATTATATGACATGTTAGGAAAGGAAATTGTTTTTGAAGTAGAAAGGATATTTTCCTCAAGAATGGAGTTCAACTGTTTCATCAAAATTATTTTCCATCTAAGATAATATACGGTTCTATTTATATCCCAATTTTTAAATTGATTTTATTATGTTATGATTGAATTATTTTTACGATATCCTTTTATGGATTATGTTATGATGACGTGATGTTTATTAATCCCATTTTTATTTCATGGGTTATGCTATGATGTATGGTTTATGATTTTGTGGCACACATAAGAATGGTATCATTATGAGATGGGTGGGACCTATATCTTCCTCCAATACATTGGGTAAATATTTATATCTCATGAAATAGACATGGCTAGAACAACAGGTTAAACTGGTTCAGTGAAACAGGATTGAAACGAGGAGTGAACTCGGTTCAGAAAAGGACTTTGTCCACTAAGATAGTCTTGGCAATGAGTATTGACTACTAAGAAATGATTTTCTATGATTATGTGTGTATGACACAAAGCTTCATGTTTTATGTTATGATTATTGGAATTACTTTTCACTTCTATGATTTATCCCATGTTATGATCTCTTTTGCAGGATAAGATTTTCAAAATTTTATGTTATTATAAATATGATATGTTTGATATTTCTTTTGTTTACCCTTATTGAGCATTTAAGATCACCCTTTTGTATGTTTTCTTTTCCCCAGGTCAAGAAGAAGGATATTAAGTATGGTATGCCAAAAATGGACTCTAGATATGATGAAATAAATGGGATACAACATAGATGATTTATGAACCAGTTTTTTATGTTTCCTATTTTCTAAAGACACTATACATATACGGTCCTTTCATGGTTTTGTTATATGTTGTAATAATTATGCTTCAATTTTCAATTAATAACCATGTATGTAAAGTATGGGTCGTTATAGTTAGTATCAGAGGAAAGGTATAGTCAACATTTGGAAACTAGGATGTGATAGCCTTAGTAAGAAACCTAAGGATATGTCTAAGCATAGAACACAATCTTAGTGTTTTAGAAATGGCCATGAAAAACCTATGATAAGACCTTAAGTGTGAAATTTATTCTTGATTATGTGGTTTTCCTATTATAATTAGTGTTTCTCACACTATTCTTCTTGATTTTAGTCAATGGATGGAACCTGAAGGAACCGTGTTAATGCGGAATGCAACGGGAAATGCAATGATTGTCCCCTTGAGCAACCAAACATTATGGGAGCTGGAATATAAAATCTTGTATCCATGCTCACACAACTTTGTCATGCTATGAATCATGCAGGACTTCCAAACGAGCAAAGAAAGGAACAACATTCTGTTGAATCATTCATGAGGCAGCGTCTACCTTCATTCAGTGGGTCTTCTAATCCATTAGTGGCTGAACAATGGATCAGTACCACTGAAAAGATATTTTTAGTTCTTCAATGTTCTGAACATGATAAAGTCATCTTAGCAGTGTATCGTTTGGAAGGTGATGTTGATAAATGGTGGAATCTTTTTAAGAATACGAGGAAAAGGGATGAAATTGGGTCCATGGAATGGGACAAGTTCAAGAACATATTTTTCAATAAGTATTTCCCTCATATTCTTCAAACCAATATAGAGAAGGAGTTTCTTGAACTGAAGCAAAATGATGATGAATCCATTGGTACCTACGAAGCAAATTTTACAAGACTTTCAAGGTACACTTCCAGAATTATTATCTAACCTAAGAGTAAGATCGATCGATTCTTTAGTGGCTTAAAACCATTTCTTCGAAGGGTGTTAGCCATAAGGGACTTCAATAGCTATGAGGAAATTGTTCGATGTGCTCTCAAGGTTGAGATGGATATCGGTGTAACCCATCAGTCACATGGGTTTCATAAGAAGAGGAAAATGGAATTCAAAGGAAAATCTAAATTCCACACTGAAATGAAGATGAGTTTTCTCTTATGCTCAAAGTGTGGAAAGAAACATGGAGGAAATTGTCTTAAGGGGACAATAAAATGTTATAAGTGTGGAAAAGAAGGTCATCAGGCAATTGAATATCAAAATAATGGGAAGAAGAAGTCTAATGATGCAAACAAAGGAAGGGATACACAGAATGAACCTACTACACTTCAATGTTTCAAGTGCAAGGAGATGGGGAATTATGCCAATAAATGCTCAAATCCAAGGGTAGATGTTGATGATCGACCTCAATAAACTCTTAAGGCCAAAGACAAAGTAAAGTCACATGCAATTACTATCAGCGATGTGGAGTATGACAATGAAGTGGTGAGAGGTACACTTACCATCCACTCTAAAGTAGCAAATGTTTTATTTGATTCTGGATCCACCCACTCTTTTATTTCTGAAGAATTTTCTAAGGGTATCACCGTATTACCTCAACAATTAGATTTTGAGTTGGCTGTGACAACTCCTAATGGCACAATAGTTGCATCAAAAGTTTACAATTCTTCTTCGATTGAGGTTTTTGGGAATGTGCTTCCTGCAAATCTTGTGATCCTTCCTATAGTGGAATTTGATGTGATTCTTGGCATGGATTGGCTTTATTTACATGGATCTCATATCAATTTCTAAATAAGGGAAGTCACATTTTATTTTCCAGATCAATCTATGATCGTCTATCGATGCAAGGATGAACATAACCTTCCAGTGGAAATTTCATCCATCTTATGGGTCTTAATTCCACTAAATGAAGGTTATTTATCTCAAATGGTTGGAGAGAAACTCACGATTAATAATATTCCCATTGTACATGAGTTTAATGATGTCTTTCCAGAGGAATTTCCAGGTATTCCACCAAATCATGAAGTTGAGTTTTCAATAGAACTCGTACCGAGTGCTTTTCCTATTTCAAAGACACTTTAGAATGGCCCCAATTAAGTTGTAGGAATTGATTAAGAAACTCCAAGAGAATCTTGATAAAGGATTCATACGCCCCAGTGCGTCACCTTGGGGAGCACCTGTTCTATTTATTAAGAAGAAAGATGGATCAATGAGACTCTGCATTGATTATCGAGAACTTAACAAGATCACTATCAAGAAAAAATATCCTCTCCCACGCATTGATGAGCTATTTGACCAACTATGCAGAGCTCAATACTTTTCCAAGATTGATCTTCGTTTATGGTATCATCAATTAAGGGTCAAAAGGGATGATATACCAAAGACGGCTTTCCGCAAAAGTTATGGACATTATGAATTTATAGTGATCCCATTTGGTCTTACTAATTCCCCGGCTATCTTCATGGATCTGATGAATAGAGTCTTTAGAGACTATCTTGATCAGTTTGTGGTAGTCTTTATAGATGATATTCTTGTCTATTCAAAGGGAAAGGATGAACATGAAGATCACTTGAGAATTGTATAAAGTCCCTAGGAAAGGAGAAGATTTATTCCAAATTTACCAAGTGTGAATTTTGGATTCAAAAAGTTGCATTTTTTGGTCACATAATCTCAAAAGAGGGGATATCTGTGGATCCAGCAAAAACAGAGGTTATCGAAAGATGTTCAAGACCAACAATAGTAATTAAGATCTGAAGTTTTCTTGGTTTGGCTGGATATTACCGACGTTTTGTGAAAGATTTTTCAAGGTTATCTAACCCACTCACCAAGTTGACTCAGAAAGGAGTTAAGTTTGTTTGGACAGAGGAATGTGAAGAGAATTTAAAAGAGCTAAAAAGAAGGTTATCCAGTGCACCTATACTCACACTACCTTGCAGTGGATAATGGTTTGTGATCTATAGTGATACATCCAAGAAGGGACTGGGGTGTGTTCTCATGAAAAATGATATGGTGAGACCTTATGCCTCACGACAGTTGAAAATCAATGACCAAAATTACCCAACTCATGATTTGGAGTTAGTTACGGTAATATTTGCATTAAAGATTTGGAGGAATTATCTTCATGGTGAAAGGTGTGATATTTATACTGATCATAAAAGTTTAAAGTATATTTTCACACAAAAGGAGCTGAATATGCGTCAAAGAAGATAGTTGGAGCTAATTAAGGATTACGACTGCTCAATTCATTACCACCCTGGGAAAGCAAACAAGGAAGCAGAGGCATTAAGTCGACAAGACCATGCTAGCTTTTCCATGATTAGGATCTCAAAAGATACAATATTTATGGATTTACAAAGGATGGATCTTGGAATTATAATGGAAAGGGAAAAATCTTATCTTTCTAAAATGAATTTTTAACCATCTATACACATGAAGATTAAAGAGGCACAGAAAGAATATGTATAGTTATAAAATAAGGTGAGAAATGTTACTGAATTCAACCTTGATTGTCATGGGATAATAAGGTTTAGGAATCGGGTTTGTGTTCCTCCCATCCCAGAATTAAAGAAGGAGCTACTGGATGAGGCTCATATTTCTTCATTTTTTATTCATCATAGAAGTAAAAATATGTATAGGAACCTGAAAGAGTACTTCTGGTGGGATGGCATGAAAAGAGATGTTGCTGAATATGTCTCTCGATGCTTGGTTTGTCAGCAAGTTAAAGCTGAGATACAAAAGTCTAAGGGGATGTTATAACCATTACCCATACCAGAATGGAAATGGGAAAACATCACTATGGACTTTGTCACTGGACTTCCTAAAACATCCAAAGGCAATAATGCTATCTGGGTAATAGTTGATCGTCTTACGAAGTTAGAAAACTTCATTGCTATTAGAGAAGATTTTTCTCTTGATTAGCTTTCCATGATATATATAAAGGAAGTGGTAAGATTGCATGGGTACCACTTTCCATTATATCTGATTGGGATCCGAGGTTTACCTCAAAATTCTAGAGAAGTCTTCAGCATGCTCTAGATACAGAGTTGAGTTTCAACACTACTTACCATCCTAAGACAGATGGTCAGTCTGAGAGGACAATTCAAACTCTAGAAGACATGTTGAGAGCTTGCTCTATAGATTTCAAAGGTGGTTGGGATCAACACCTATCTTTGGTGGAATTTTCTTATAATAATAGCTTTCACGCCAGTATTCATATGGCTCCTTATGAAGCCCTATATGGAAAGAAATGCAGAACTCCAACTTGCTGGGATGATGTTGGGGAAAGAAATCTATTAGGACCTGATCTTGTTGATGAGATGGAAGAAAAGGTCATATCTATTCAACAACATATAAGAGCAGCTCAGATTCGACAGAGAAGTTATGCCGATAACTGAAGAAAAGACCTGGAGTCTGAAGTGGGTGATAAAGTGTTGTTATGAAGATCTCCTTGGAAGAGGGTCATGAGATTTGGAAAGAAGGGGAAGTTGATCCCTAGATATATCGGTCCTTTTGAAATTATGGATCGTGTTGGGAAGGTAGCTTACCGATTGGCACTTCCACCGAATCTATCTCAAGTTCATGATGTGTTTCATGTATCTCTCCTGAGAAAGTACATACCTTATCCTTCACATGTACTCATCTTAGAAGTTGTACTGCTTGAGCAAGATCTTTCTTATGAAGAACAAACGATAGAGATTCGGGATCACAGCAAAAAAGTCCTACGGAACAAGACCACTCGCTTGGTGAAATTTTTATGGAGGAACCACCAATTATAAGAAGCTACATAGGAACTTGAGGATATGATGAGGGAGAGGTATGCTAATCTGTTTGTAATGAAGTGATGAATTTCGAGGGCAAAATTCATTTTAAAGGGGGTAGAATGTAACACCCTGAGATTTTATTAGAAATATTTTTTTAATGTCTTATGTTATACGCAACACTAAAGGAATCTTTCACAACACACAATACTGACTTGGCTTGCATTACATGCAATCACGACCTTCCTCGATAGCGTGTGTAGTACGCAATACCGGGTTTCACTAAACAATGATATATTATTATGGACTAGCCGTTATGAATAGTATTAACTACATTTTGAATTTTATAAAATTTTTATATATCTTACACATTTTTTAGAACATGGTAAGAGAAAAAAATAAATTTTTCAGGTAAATAAGTATTTTTCAAAAAATGCAGTTTTGCCGCCTTTTGATGAAGAACAGACATTAAATCTAGTTTTTGACATGTTTATAAGTTCAATTTGACAAAATAAAATTTTTCTTTGTAATCAGGATATAAAAATTTACTTTGGATAATTTTTTTATATTTTTCTGATAACTTTCATATTTTGATGAATAGTAAAAATATGCTAATTTTTAATTAAAAACAACTTTTTTCATTGAGATAATTTATGTGGTTAAATTATAATATTTAATGGTTTTAAAGTATAAATAGAATATATTTTTACCATTTAATATAATATATGTCATTAGCATTAATTTCACATTGAATCCATAGGTAAAAATATTTTAATCTTTGGCCATGTTTTAACTTCTAAAACATGTTTTCTTAACAACGGGATTAATTTTAAATTAATTACTGCAACTTATATGTTTTGAATTTTGAAAAATGGATTACATATTTGGAATTAGTGGGTCCAAATTATGTTAATAGGCTACTTTTTATTTTTGGGCATTATGAATAGTAACTACGATAAATTTTATTTACCATAGTTAAAGGTAAATTAGGTAATTCAGGGTAAATATAAGATTATAAAATTACCATAACACCTACCAAAATCGTATTGGATAACTAAAAGTCGACCCATATCACCTATGTTTCGGATTAGATTTATTTAATAGTCTTTTTTCTATGAAAATAATTTAATTATTATTAAAACCAAAGAAAGTGACAACATGTCACTTTCTTAAATCTTATATGTATAATAATTTTAATTTACTGACAAACATAATGAAACTTGGAACATGAATAGTCTCCAGAAATATAATAAAATTATATATGTCATATGAATTTATTTATAATTTTTAGGGATTAAATAATTATCATTAATTATGACACAATAGTGATGTTGAAATTATTTTATTAAATATAATATCAAATAAATGGTTTTAAAAATATTAAAATAAATATTATATGAACTATTTAATGTTCTCCACTGATTTTATTGATACATAAGACATTTTATGAATCTATTAAAGCTTTTATTTTGAACATATCTTCTGTATATATTTTATTTAAATTCAAATAAATGAATAGTGTAAAAATTGACACTATTGTTATTTTATAAAAAAACATATTATAAAATTGTTTAAAAAGAACAAAAATATTTAAAAATTATAAAATAAAATTTATATCATCGAAAATGTCATAAAGTGTCAAATTATGGAAAATTCACAACACATATGTAATTATTTATAATAATTTAAAATTTAGAATATTATTACCACAAATAAAATTAAATTGATAAATAAGGAAAAATTAAGTTGATAATGTTTAAAATAAATTAATAACATGTATAAATTTTATTGTTTGAAGAGATTACAACCCTATATCATCTAATATTTGGATATGAGTCATTTTTGAAGTCTTTATGTGGGGTTGGGATTTTATATAAACTAATATTTCTGATATTTCCAAAGGTGCCGCTCTCCTCCCTTATAAAAGCGCACCTCCTCCCTCTCCTCCTCACACCAATTTGAGCCTTCAAGCTTGTCCAACCCCTGCCCATTTCACTTCCCCACTTCCCTAGAAACATCCTAGAGGTCTTGGTCTTCTTCAAAGGCAAATTCTAGTGCCCTAAGAGGAGGTCTCAAAGAGGCGTTTCAAAGAAGATGTAATGTCCGTTACCGATTCTTTCAACATTATTTCTTCTTATACTTATTCTTCATTAGTTGTTTTATTATGAAGTAATAATATCAGTATCAATAACATACCGATATGTTATTATAATTATGAAACAACCCTATTTCACCATCTATCCATCCTATGGAAAACGAAATCACCGCACATGCGTACGTACGGAATACAGTCTCCACACCGTGGTGTAATATATTTTCCACCACCACCTTACTTGGATGGTTATAATGGTGTAAATAATGACTATATATTATTATTGTAACAATATATTGATTCTGAAATAGTATAAATACACTCCAATACAATTCAACAATCATGGGAACGATATCATCGCTTGTGCGTACGTAAGGAATACCGTCTCCACGATGTGATGTGACTCGTCCTACATGATCTTAATTGAATAATGATTATATAAATGAATTTAATGAATAAATATGATATATATTACACTAATACCATTCAGGAAATGAGGTTTCTATAACCTAAAAATAGGAATAAGAATTTATTCGACAAAACACACATACGAACATAAATCAATAAACACCCGAATCACAAGTAGCAAGGAAATATTACTAATAAGAAGCTAAGAATATGACCATATATGATATCATAAAAATAATTACGATTATAGAATAATTCAATGACATTATTTAAATCATTATACAGGAGGTTCAGACACTTACGAAGCAAATCAGACCTAAGGTAAGGGAAAAACTCACAATCACATTTTTATCCGAGATTGTTTATACTTCAAAATTTACTGGGGAATATTTATCATCCACATCCATGTTTCCTCAATATTTAATATTATTTCAATCCACCTACTATTTTTTAAATCCAATATTACCCTTCGGTGAGTTTTTAGTAAAAGATATGAATGGAATTTTTTGTCATTTTTCGTACGAGGTACTCTTTGACTTTTCCAGCCAAAGTACGGGAAGAATGTTTTTTTAAATTATACAGCATGAATAGATTTTTAGAACATTATTTCAATGAATATTACTTTTCATGTTTTTAAGTTTATTTTTAATCAACTTCTTTTAGTTCAAAATTATATGACTTGTTAAGAAAGGAAAAAATTTTTAAAGTAGAAAGGATATTTTCCTCAAGAATGGAGTTCAAGTGTTTTATCAAAATTATTTTCCATCTAAGATAATATATGGTTCTATTTATATCCCTATTTTTAAATTGATTTGATTATGTTATGATGGAATTATATTTATGATATCCTTTTATGGATTATGTTATGAAGACGTGATGTTTAAGAATCCCATTTTTATTACATGGGTTATGTTATGATGTATGGTTTATGATTTTGTGGAACACATAAGAATGGTATCATTATGAGATGGGTGGGACCTATATCTCCCTCCAATGCATCGGGTAAAGATTTATATCTCATGAGATAGACATGGCTGGAACGTCCGATTAAACCGGTTAGGTGAACAGGACTGAAACGAGGAGTGAACTCGGTTCAGAAGAGGACTTTGTCTACTAAGATAGTATTGGCAATGAGTATTGACTACTAAGAAATAATTTAATATGATTATGTGTGTATGACACAAAGCTTCATGTTTTATGTTATGATTATTGGAATTACTTTTCACTTCTATGATTTATCCCATGTTATGATCTCTTTTGTAGGATAAGATTTTCAAAATGTTATGTTCTTATAAATATGATATGTTTGATATTTCTTTTGTTTACCCTTACTGAGCATTTGAGATCACCCTTTTGTATGTTTTCTTTTCCCAGGTCAGGAAGAAGGATATTAAGTAGGGTATTCCAAAAAGGGACTCTAGATATGATGAAATTAATGGAAGACAATGTAGATGATTTATGAACAAGTTGTTTATGTTTCCCAGTTTTTAAAGACACTATACCTATACCGTCCTTTCATGGTTTTGTTATATGTTGTAATAATTATGCTTTAATTTTGAAGTGATAACCATGTACATAAAGTATGGGTCATTATAATAATGTTTAGTTTATCTTCTTTTTATGATGTTCATTATAATGAAGTATTATTACAATTCATAATAATTGCATTTGATGGAATAAATTCTATCCATCTGGAAAAATGGAATTATTAATTTGATAGATTTATAAAGGCTCATATAAAGATCATGTACGATTCTGTCCAAGGAATTTTTATCTGATGGACTATGTATAACATCATCTGGTGAGACATGGTTGTACTTTTTTAGGTATGTCTTATAAATCATCATTTAATTTAATTTTATCTATTCGATGTAAAAACATATAGGATCGACTAAAGAAAAAAATTATTGGTTCGATTGATATAAAAGAGTAATCATTTTTTATATATAAAAGTACCGGTTCAACCAATGTATAAAAGTACATGATTGAATGATTTTTAAAAATAAATTCTTTGAAATATTTTTTCTACATCTGATAAAAAACCTTCCTATAAAACCATTCTAAAAACTAGGGATGTTTTATGTTAAAAAAATATTGTTTTTAAATAAGTGTTTTGTTATATTCAAAAAAATAGTAAGTGTGTGAAGTAAAAATTTTAAAAAACCAACATAGACACAATTTCAATGAATCGTATAAGAATTCATTCATATAATAATACACCTTTATTTTTTTATAAAAAAAATAAATTCATAAAAAGAACATTCAAGGAAGTGTAAAATGATTATTTCACTTGGATTAACAAAAACTAAAAAACATATCATCAAGATTATTTCAAGTGAGTTTATAATGAAATTAATGAAAATTCCAATTAATTTTTTCTATTTTTCTTCAAAATTTCATAAAAATGATCAATTACCAAATAAACCTTTTTCATCAAGGTAAAATTTTATTTTATACAATAATGAATGTTTTTATTAAATTTAAAATATCTTACATAAATGTGAATTTTTTTATTAAAATATATCATTCAAAATTCCATGAATGTGTTTAAATGTTGGTTATTCAATATAATTATAATCACATAATGTGAAAATATTTCTAAAGCTTTATGATATAAAAAAATATATTATTTCACATTCATATATAATAAAATCATTCAAAAATATTTTTTCTAGGATTCTATTAAAAACCATGATCTTAAGGACATAATGAAAATTTTTACTCCATAACACTTTTATTATAGCTAAGTTATTTAGGTCACTAAAAATAATGTAAAATTTTACAAAATATTTTTTCCCAAAAAACCCACCTGAAAATATATATATATAATTAATAAGAAAAAACATAATAAAAAAATCCATATAGAAACAAGGAATTAAATAATATTTATTAATTTCAAAATAAAAATAATATTCTAATAATATTTTTAAAACATAAATTATAATAATAAAAACATTAATTTTAAACAAATTTTAATTCTATATTTTAAAACAATGAACAATATATTATTCATCTTAATGTAGATTATGCTAAAAATTTATTTGGTAAATAATGTACAATTTTATTAATTTATGTGAAAATATTTAATCAATATTTTTTTCTATGTTGAATAAATGAATAAATAATATACCAATATATAAACTGGTAATTTTAGAATCAATAGAATATTCACATCAGTATAGAGTCTCTTAATTCATTATGAAATTTAAGAAAAAATAAAACTATAAGAAAAACATAATGAAAATTGATATTATATTTTCAAATAAACTCTCACACAATGAAAATATTAATAATATGGTCATTACTTTTATATAAATGGATAATATTCAATGAAAAAATCATCATATCTAAAAATATGTTTACAACCAAAAAAATAATATGTCATTAGAATATAATAAGTATTAAAATTGTATGTTTCAAAACATAGTAACAATGAAAATTGATTATGTTTATCACATTATATAAATCATTAAGAAAATATTTACGGATTATACAGGTTTTTATACATTACTATGATAGCTTATAGATTAATAGAATATAAGAACCACATTAACGATCACATATTTGATGGTTAAAAGAGTCCCACAAAAGAATGATGGTGTGGAAATGACCACTCATTATTGAATTGACTCCATTAATAAAAAAAGAATGAATTATTGAAAATGTTTAGTTTTAAACCCTGTCATATTTTCTCTTTTAATCCCATTTATAAACACAATTTTCATTTTGAATATAGTTTACAGGACATTAAAAACATTTATATTATAAAATAAATGGTCTGACCAATAAAATAATTAAATAAATTTCAAAAAATTAAAAACACACTTTGGAACATCCTTTAAAAATAAATTAAATGAATATGTTAAATATAATTATTAACAAATGAGAAATCAAAAGATATAAATATAATTTCCTTAATAAAAGGAATAAATCATCGATCCATATTACTCTATATATTAATAATAAATTTGAAAGAAAAAATATTTATTTATTATTGATGTTTCAATAAATATGAACCATCCATTTGATTAAATAATAAAGTAAATATTTAATAATAAGAAATAATGAAAGATAACATGATACCCTACTCATTCCTACATATTTATGCCTACATTGATGCATGAGACTCTAAAAATAAAGACTAACATAATGAAATAAATAACAATTATTTACATTCTACCTCTTATAACCCATTCATCTATAATAAATAGGTTGTTCAGTAATATTTATGGGTTTCATTCTAAGTATTGATTACCCTATAACAAGACCATTCCAATTCCATAAAAATGATCACTTAGTGTAATTTGGTAACACTTCATAATGACTGTGACATGATAACTAGAACTGTATTAATTTAGATTCCACAATAATATAGGCATACCCCCTAATGGTGTTAAGGAATACACAACCCTAAGGAACTCACTTTATTATATTTTAGTAAAACATGAGAAATAACATAGAGAATTGGGGAAAAATATGGATAATTGAGAAGAAATTAAGGAGAATGGTGGAGGAAATATAAGGAAAAGAGAGTTAACTTCTTCTATCTCACCCCAAGACCCATGATATTATAACTAAATTCTCAATTATTCCCCTCTATCTAGATCCTCCTTATAACATCCTCACAAACAACAGTGACCCACTGAAAATTCCCCAAGATCCCCAACGTATTCCCTGATACATCTTCTCACCTTTGATTATATTCCCCCTAGGCCCCCATGGTAGATATAAAGATTCCCCCAACACCCTTTTATAGAGAATCACCCCTTCATGGCCCCACTCTTTCCTATCTCTACCAAAATCCTAAAGAATTAAATTTTCCTTAAGGTGGTGGTCATGTCCCATAGTGTGATGGCTCAGCTCCACCCCCATTTTCATCTCAAGATACTGTTGAGCTTGGATCTTAATTTTACCATGTTCTCAAGCTCGATATAGTTGTTAACTATATTTTATTTTTCTAAAAATCTAATGATTTCACTGCTTTAATTCCAATTGAGGTTGACCATGAATTTCACCCTTGATTTACATTTTTTTAAATGGATCTGTTGTAAGTTGTGATAACCTCTTGAATATAGATGGACTCTATAGTCCCCCTATCCTCATCATATGTCTTCATTATAACTTCAATAATGTCTTATTTGAAAGACAAATACAAAAAAAATTATTAGTAGAAATTTCATAAATTAGTCCGAATACCTTTGATGAAAATATTTCCAATTTTCATCCCCATGACCTTTTATAAAAACCCTTCAGTAGTTTTGATCACACTGTAATTTTTACCCTTACAAAACTATGTTAAACTGATTTTGTAGTGTAAATTTCAATTATTATAACAAATTTCAGTTAATTATTGATTAAATAATTTGATATGTATCACTATTAAATAGGTATATTTCAATTTAATTGATATTTTCATTATAAGTGGAGGTGAATCAGAGGATACACAATGAATTTCAAGTAATGTGGCCCAAACTATGCATGAATCCAAGAAAACCATTGGAATCAACCATAAACTTCTACTAATTCGTGAACTGATTTGGGGTAAAATTTAATGAAATGATCCAAAATTTATTGGGAAAAAACTTTCATGATGGAACCAAATCCAAATTCATAAATTAAGATTTCCAATTGAACCAATATTTCCATTAATATTAATCTTCATAGAGTCAAACATTTGCCTTTGTATTTTGAGAATATCACTTATTATATACATTATTTTGAAGAAAAATTTGACATAGGGATATAAAGGATTTATTAAAATATTTTGTTAGTTTTTATAATGTTAGATAGGATTTTCTAGGGGTAAAAAACCATAGATCATGTGGTTTCTAGAAATTAGGGTTCCTAAAACCACCTCCTATTTTGAAAAAAAAGAAAACCTTGGGCACCGAATTTAGAATATAGACTAGGAGGCGAGGTACTTCTATTTTTGAGACCCAAAGGAATCTTATACTAATTCATGTAAGTTATGGAGGCTATGGGAAGTGATACTTCATCATCTTTGTCTTCCTCCCCTCCCATTGAGTTTTAAACTCCTTGTGACCACCTGGGGGGACGTGATTTAAATCCCCAAAAAAATTTCTAATATTTGAATGCTGTTTTAAATTAATTATTTGTGTGCAGTTTTCAATCATACAATATTATTATCTAATTGATTTATGTATTTCTATTTCATTCTCAAACTAATATGACCATATTTTGGGGTACCCTTTCATGAGATGTTTCACTCACCATTCATCATTTCTTCTTCCCCTTTTAATTATGATGTTTGTGTGGTTCATATTGATCAATTGAAATATCATAAAAATGTTAAAGGCTATGTAAATTTATTTCATGCTATCAAAGATAAATAACATACAAACCTGGATAGCTCCTCGAGTTATTTGTGTTTTTCCTTAGTGAGTTTGGGTTATGAAGTCAAACACAAATCACTCAATCCTCAATGGAAACCGGTGATTAATTGTATCTTTTTTGAATGAACCCTAAGAGTTATACTTGTATAAACATAGTAAAATTATAGTTCTAGGAGTTACAAACCATGGATTAAAATATTGATTCCCTCCCTCTCTAAGTGATGAAGGATGAGCATCACGATATTTCCTCAGGTTGATCACGCTTAATTAATTTTATTAATTTTCTATTTTTTTATTGCTTTCATTTTTCTATTGGATTATAAAAAAATCATATGTTTTATAAAATCTACTTGCACTTTTATTTTCAAAATAAAACGTTATTTTTAAATTAATTATCTAAGGATCTATCAAGAAATTACCTAGAGATACTACTATATTATAGAAATTCTAGTAAAAATTAAACATCTAATTTGACGCACTCAAAAACACAATCAAATTTTGGCACCATTTCCTGGGATCGAAGATCAATTTTTTCTCTTTAAATAAATTTATTTATTTTTTAAATTCAAAATTAGTACTTTTTTCAATATCTTCCATACCTTTTGATTACTTTTGTTTTTTTCTTTTTTTCTTTTTTTTTGTGTTTCTTATTCTCTCCCTATCTTCATCTCTCTCTCTATAATTATATAGTACAAATAATATTTTATTTTCTCCATTAAAGCATCTTATTTTATTGAATTTTATTCATATGAAATATTAAAAAAGGGAAAAATACAAAAAAACTACAAAACTTATTTTCAAAACCCGATTAGAAAAAGAAAAATTTCGTGAATTTGACCGAGAAATTGAAAACAAACTTCACACACATGTTTAGTCATCCAGAGTAGTGAAATCGGGTAACAGTTAGGAACCACTTTTTGAACCTCAAGTAGTCACAAGAAAATCAAAAATTAAACCAAATCAGGCCCTGGAAATCATGGTTGTAAATAATAAAACTTTAAAGAACTGACCACCCTAGATGTGGAGTGCCAACCTGCATACATCCAATATCCTGATGAAGCCACTGACTTTAAGATGAGATCAACCCTTATGCACCTTCTTATGAAATTATATGGTCTTCTTAGTAATGACACTCACAAACATCTCAAATAATTTCACATAGTGTGCTCCACCATGAAACCCCAAAGTGTGTCTGAGGACATCATAAAGTTTAGGTCCTTCCCTTTCTCCCTAGATGGTGTTGCAAAAGGCTGGATATACTATCTAACTACAAATATTTGAGTATTTAATGACCTAAAATGACTCTTTTTAGAGAAGTTATTCCCTATATCTAGAACTGAATTAATTAGAAAATAAATTTGTGGAAATATATAATCACAAGGAGAGATCCTTCATGAATATTGAGAGAGATTCAAAAGACTTTGTTCATGTTTTATCCCCCATAAAATTAGTGATCAATTTATAATTCAATAATTATATAAGGGATGGGTCCCCATGGATCTAGGAATGTTATATGTTGCAGCTAGTGTTTCCCTTGTTTATAAAACTCCTTCACCACTCGTGATTTAATAGCCAATATGGCTTGAAATGCACAACAATTTTCTACATGATAAATTTCACCAACCCATGGAGTTTATGAGGTAAGTAATTTATCACAAAAAAGATAGATAATAAGCTTGATGAGATGCATACCCTTCTAAGTTTTTTCAGAAGGTATATACCCTTCTATGTTAATTAGCTCATGTAAAATGTAATTCACACTCTCCTCATGTTCCATTACATTGTGGTATTTGTTCTAATAACACTCATTTTTCTGACCAGTGCCCAAAACATCTAGATTTATCTGATTCTTGTGGATCAATATTCTCGGTTTTTTCATTCTAAAAAGCACCTCCCTTTAAGCAGTAACCATTCATGAAAAATCCAAACTCTGGGTGGAAATCACAACCCCAATACCGATAAGGAGGAAACCCAAGCTCCCCCAAGAAGAATTGTTATCATCGAGGACAAGGTTTGAAAACGTTATATCCTTCAACTTATTAGAACAATCCTCCTTCTCCTCCTCCCAAAACTAAACCAATCCACAAGTACATGGTGAAGAAAATTTCAACCCAAAACCCCTAGTTCCAATAGACCACACAACTGGCTATTCATGACCAATGAACTCAAGTGGAAAATTGGAAACCATGATCAGTGAGATAAAGTTGAACTGTTATAGATTACTAGCATCCCAACCTATTTATAATCCAAATTATAAAGGTAATGTTTTTGAATTAAAACTTCATAGTGGTAAAGAAGTTTCTTCTTCCACTGATTTTACACAATAGTTAAGTCCCCCAATTGAAAACTCTCATTCTCTACCCATAAAATATAATAATAAAGAAAAACAAAAAAGGGGGGGTAAAACCTTATTATTGGAAATTCCAATGAAAAATACATTCCTCTTAATTTCCCCTAAAGAATATCTAAATATCAAAAAAATTGATAATGATATTGATAATTAAATAATAGATTAATTTAAAAAGGTACAAGTTAATAGTCCTTTATTGGATGTTGTAAAATAGATCCCTCCCTATGCCAAATTTATTGATGATATTTTCACCCATAGAAGGAAACTAAATGTCAATACTATATTCAACCTAGGAAAGAATTTCTCAACGATGATACAACAAGAAATGACATCCAAATGCAATGATATGAGCACTTTCATGATACCTTTCACCATTAGAGGGACCTTTTTTATGATGCAATTCCAGATTTGGGTGCTTTGATTAATGTGATGCCTTAATATATGTGCACTTATCTATAGGTTGGAGAGATTCAACCAATGTAAATCATTATGAAACTTACCAATTAAATCACAAAACACCCATCTAGAGTGATTGAGGTTTCCTTGTAAGAGTGAGGAATCTAATATTCCCCGTAGACTTATACAATCTAGAGATGGAAGATACCCTAACCCAAGAGCATTCCCCACTCATAATGGGAAGTCCATTCCTAAAAATAGAAAATAAAACCATCAATGTTCATAATGTTACATTGTCTATGGAGTTCAGTGGAAAAAAGGTATGTTCCAATACCCTTGATTCCATGAAACACTGTGATGAATAGTACTCCACTCTTCCGGTTTATCAGATGGAAGTTCTCTCTAAAGACACACACACACAAAATTATCTCTTATATCCATAATTTTATTCATTTTCTACATATTCAACATTGGATTATTTGAGATTTTATTTGTGTTTGGAGTATTGTGGGGGTTTTAAAAAGTGTAAATTTTGTGATTTAATTGAATAATGTGTTCATTGTGAGGTACACATGAAAGATTATGTTTCAAAAAATATCATTTTCATTCATTCTATTTCCTTAGAGAATAAACTTGAGTAGATAAAAAATTTCATGGACCACAATCCCCCTAAATCCCCTCCCTAAATCCAAAAACCACTGGTTTTGGAATTAAAACCACATCCATATAATTTAAAGTATGTCTATCTTGAGGGTAATGCCCAATTTCCTATCATTATTTCCATTATCCTTTCTTCCTATAAGGAATAAAAACTACTTGACCTTTTGAGAGAGTGTAAAAAGGCGATAGTATGGACATTGGACAATATTATTGGGATTATCCCATCTATTTTTATGAATAATATACGTTTAGATGATGAGGATAAGACCATAAGTCAATATCAATGTCAGTTAAATCACACTCCCCTTGAAGTGTTAAAATTGGAAGTCAATAAATTACTTTCTTCTGGGATCATTTATCCTATATTTTATAGTAAATGGGATAAACTAGGGAAAATTATTCCTAAAAACTAGAATAGAGGTTGTGTCGGATGAACAAAAGGAATTCATTCCAAAACATGTGAAAAAATATTGGTGAGTCTGCATTGACTACTATCGACTGAATCAATACATGCGAAAGGACCACATTCCTCTACCTTTCATGGACCAAAATTTAGAAAGACTAGTTGGTAAGTCCCATTATTGTTTCCTTAATGGCTATTCGGGTTATTTCCAAATCTGTATTTCCCTAGAGGATCAAGAAAGGAAACATTTACCTATCTATTTGGAACATTGTTCATAAAGAATTATACCTTTTGGTCTATGTAATCCTTTTGGAACTTTTTAACAATGTATGTTGAGTATTTTTTGTGAGTACCTTGAGAATTGTATAGAATTATTTTGGGATGATTTCATAGTTTATGACACTCCCTTTGATGACTTTTTAGAACCCCTTGGTTATGTCCTCCACTGTTTCATTGAAAATGATCTCATATTAAATTACGATAAATACCATTTCGTGGTTGAGCATGGGATATTTCTTGGGCAAGTTATTTGAAATGAGGGAATATAAGTGGATAAATAAAAAATTGAATTAATTTTATCCCTTTATTATCCAAAATCTATTCATGAGGTGTGATCCTTCTTTTGTCATGCAGGTTTTTGTATCTGATCCATTAAAATTTTTTATTAGATCACACCTCCCTTGTCCCAATTATGGAAAAAAGATTCTAAAAATAAATTGATTAAAATTATGAGGATGCTTTCAATTAACTAAAAATTATTCTCACACCACCTCCCATAATCCAACCACCAAGGGGGGATCTCCCCTTATAACTTATGTGCGTAACCTATAACTTGGAATTTGAGGAAATCTTATCACAAATATTTTGGAATTATCGTCTTGTCATTGTGTATGCCTCACGTACCATTGACCCTACCTGGAAAAACTTCCACCACTGAAAAAGAACTCCTTTTTATTTTTTTCCATGAAAAATTCCATTCTTATATTATCGGGTAAATAATAGTTGTCTTTTCTTATCATGTCTCCCTTCCTTTTAACTTCAAGAAACTAGAAACTAAGCCCCACCTCATTCGGTTGATGCTCCTCCTCTATGAGTATGACATTGAGATTAGAGATAAGAGAGGAATAGAAAATGTGGTAGCTGACCACATTAGTAGGATTTCCCCACCATTAGACCACCATGTTGACTCATCCCTCCCCATTGGATAATTATTTACAAAGGAGAACCTTTATGATGTTGTGGAACTTACCCCATGGTGTCCATACATTAGGAATTTTCTAGCAACATCTTGGGTCCCCCTGATTTTATAACCTCACAATCCTAGATACTTAATAATGATTCATGATGGTATAATTGGGATAACCCATACTTTTGTAGAATTGTTAGTGACCATGTTGTTCGTAGGTATGTCCCTATCCTTGATTTGACCTCATTTTTTAGTTTCAACAACACTTTGTCTTATAGGGGACACTTTAGCGCTCGAAATACTACACAAAATTTTCTTAACTTAAGACTTTATTGGATAAAATATTATAGGGATGCCCATTGGTTTTGTATGGAATGAACATGATGGAAATTCACAGGGAATATATCCAAGAGAGATGAAATAACACAACAAGCCATGTTATTTTGGTAGATATTTGATGCATGGGTCATTTACTCAATGGGGAATTTTACAAATTCATTTGGCTCTATGTACATCTTATTGGATATAGTCTTTATCTCTAAATGGGTGGAAGAAAATGATACCAAGGCTGATGACTCTTAATTGATTATTGATTTTGTGAGGTCATAAATTTTTCAGTAGGTTTGATTTTACCAAGATCATCATTAGTGACTAGGGTTCACATTTTTTAAATTGTAATAATAAAAACATGCTCTGTAACTATGGCGGTGTTCATAAATTATCCATTGAATATCACCCTTGAACTAACAGACAAGAAGAAATAACATATCGGGAAGTTAAGATAATATCGGAAAAAATAGTACAACCCAATATAAAAGATTAGATTTTGTGCCTAGGTGATGCACATTGGGCATATTTTACAACTTTTAAAACCCTTTTCAGAATGTCACCATACAAGATTGTGTTTGGAAATTATTTTCCCCTGACATTATAGGAATATCACTATGCATATTGTCTGTTAAATAATGTAATATTAATCTCTCATATGTAGGATAAAATAGGAAGTAGTATAACCAAGAGTTGGAGGAAATTCAACATGATGCATTTCAGAACTTCTAAATCTATAAAGAGGAAACAAAGGCAATACATGATGGGATAATTCATCGGTGTTTGTTTTATATTGGTGACGAGGTCCCCATGTATAATTCCTCGCAAAATCTCCACCCATGAAATCTTTTCTTCTGATTTATCGGTCCTTACACTGTTAAATATGTTTACCCATTTTGGTGATAAATAGAAGGTTCATGAGATTAGTGAAAATATGTTTACTATAAATGTGAAGAGCCTCAAACACTTCTATTGTTATTTTCTAAATAATCCCATGGAGTAAATCCAACATATGGATGCTACATATGAAACCACTTAGTAGGTTGTCCCTTCTACCTACCTTAATTTATTTAAAATATGTAAATTAAGGAATATTTAAATTTTATGTGTGGTGGAGGGTGAAATGTATTAGTTAAAAAAATACAATAAAAAAAACACAAAAAATAAGAAAAATCAGTTTTCTTTATTTATTTTTTTAGATCATCATTGATCTAAAAAAGAATATCCAAAATAATTTTTCATACTTGAGTCAATTTTGTGAAAAATTCCATTATTTTTTAAAAAATGGATTTCAAATGAATGTTGATATGGAATATTTCCTAGAATTTTTATTTTCAAATCATTCATAGGTGTTTAAGTGATTTTTTGAAACCCATACCTCATTATCAATGACCAATATTTTAATCCCATGCCCGAGAGACATTCTAAGCTCTTTATTTCATTTTCTTATTTATAATCACTTTATTGAGAGTCTCAGGTCATGTAGAAAAACTAGAACTTTCTTTTATTATTTTTTAATCCATATGATTCATTTTTTCAACATTCATGATAGAATCAATCATTCATTGAAAATCCCTTTTTATAATTAACCTCTATTTTTTCCACATTGACATTTTACCCTTATTAAGTATTAGAGACTATGAAATGCCTATTATGTTTCTATATTTCATGCTAATTTATCCCTAACTACCCATATATTGTGTACAATATTATTATTTTTAGAATGTTTGGGGGATAGGTTGTTTCCATGGAAATTCTTAAGAATGCTTCATTGTAAAGGGTGAGTGAAAGGGGGCCTACATTTGTTTTGGAAAGTGAGTCCACAAACCATATTATATAATTGTGGTATACATGTTTCCTTGTTTATCTCCAAAAATACGATATATAAAAAATAGTTTGAACATCAAATAAACAAAAGAAAAGAAAAAATGGATAATAGATGATTTTTACTCATTATTATTCACTTCTTGGTTGTGATCCACACAAATGAACAATAGATATAGTGAGATGGAAGTGATACACCTTTTAGGGGTTGAGTGTGTACATTAATTATGAACACTAGTATAATTTTTACATTTTTTACATAATATATTAAACACTCAACTTATTACTCATATTTTTAAACATTAAATCATTTCAACCCATAAATATCAGAACAACCTGTTGGAAGTCCTCTTGAGTAGAACCCTAGTTTTTATTGGTAGAGAACATAGAATCTTGTAATGAAAATGGAATGATCACATGAACTCTGGTAAAATATCATAACTCTACTTTTATGTTTTCTTTGAGTGATGAACTAGGTGAGGTAGGTTGCAACATGTTGCATGGGTGAACAAATAAAGTTGAAAAATTCTAATTTGAGAGATAAAAAAGATATGAAAATTGATTTCATAAATGAGACATGATAAAATTCATTTCAAAAAATCTTGGATTTTTTCTCACCTTTTATTTAGGAATGTACTTTGTTAAGATATAAGACTTTTCCCATGAGTGAAAATGTTTAGGTGGGGTGTGATCAGACAGTGATTTCCTATTCCTTTTTACCCATACATCATTGTGTTAAACTAATTTTGTATTATAAATTTCAATTGATATATAAACTTTCACGTCATAATTGACTGAATAATTTAATATTTATCACTATGAAAAAGGGACATTTCACTTTATTTTATATTTTCATTGTTGGTGTAGGTGATTTGAAGGATCCACAATGAATTTCAATAAATGCTGCCCAAACTACGCAAGAATCCAAGAACATCAAGGGACAAAACTGCACACTTCTACTAATCTATATATTTATTTTGGACATAATTTTCTTGATTTGGTCCAAAATTTAGTGGGTGTAACTTTCATGAAAGAATCCAAGACCAATTCGTCCACTAAGAGACCCAACCGAACTAATCTGTCCAATAAAATGAATCTGCACACAGTCAAATGTTTGCCTATATATTTTGGAAATATCTCTTATTGTATAAATTATCTGGACAAACAATTTAACATGGAGATAGGGAGGAGGTCAAAAAATAGTTTTTTTTAAAGTAAGATAATATTGTAGATTATTTGAAATCCATGGTACAAGTGGTTTTTAGAAATCAGGGTGCCCAAAACCACCTCCCATTTTGACTATAAAAAAAACCATGGGAACCATAATTAGAAGTTCGACTAGGAGTCAAGGTGCTACCATTTTTGAGACCCAATGGATTACTCTACTCATTTATATAATTTTTAGAAGATATGGGTAGTGCTACTTCATCATCATTCTCTTCCTCACCTCCCATAGAGTTCAAAACTGCTTGTGATCACCTGGGGGGATGTGATTTAAATTCCAAGATTTGTTTTTTAATATATGAATGGTATTTTAAATTCCAAGTTGTGTTTTTTTCATCATCCCATTTTCTTATTTAATTAATTTATGTAATCTTATGTCATTCTAAAAAACATATGATCATGTTTGGGTGTACCCTTTCATGTGATGTTTTACACACCATTCACCATTTCTTCTCCCACCTTTTAATTGTGGTGATTGTGTGGTTCATATTGTTAAATTGAACAATCATAAATACTGTAATGTCCATGTAAATTTATTTAATGGTGTTACAAATAAATAAAATACAACCCTAGTTAGTGTATCTAGTTCTTCGTGTGTTTTCTCAATGAGTTTTGGTTATGAATTCAAACACAAATCATTGAATCATCGATGGTAACCGATGATATATTATCTATTTTCACCTAAATACTAGGAGGTATCCAAGTATAAACTCTATAAAATTCTTGTTATAGGTTTTAAAAACCTTGGTTTAAATGACCTAAACCCTATCTCGTGAAGTGATAAATGGTGAGCATCACAATATTTCCCCAAGTTGATCATGCTTAATCAATTCTATTAATTTCCAATTTTCTTATTACTTTCCTTTTTCTATTTGATTATTAAATAAACAAACACCTTGTTTTATAAAATATCATTCCCCTTTTATTTTCATAATAAGAAAATTATTTTTAAATTAATGATATACGGTACCATCGAGAGACAACCTAGGGTAACTTTTATACTATATATATTCTAGTAAAAAACTAAACATCTAATTTGATACGCTTGAAAATGAAATCAAGTACCTATGTCCAATGATTTCTAATATATCCTTGATGCAAGAAGCTACTTGATCATCTAAAATAGGAATTTTTTGATCAACCATCCTAAATCTACAAATAAACACATAATGGTTCATTAGATAAAAATTATTGATATAAAGTGAAATAAATCCAATGAAGAAGAACATATGAACCAATATGTAGATGAGAATTTAACTAAGACCAAATTTTCCTCACCCATGTGGTTCTATAAAGACTCATTTTTTTACTTATAATAATTTAAAATATTTCCATATATACAGAAATATGCTCTGATATGGCATGTGATTCTTAGACCCTATGTGACCAAAATTAAATTTATAAAAATATTAACTTTTTTTTATTAGGTGGATTAATTTATTAAAAAATGAGATAAATCTTAAATGGAATCTCGGATCAGAAATATGTGACCATGTTTGAGTCCAAAACATGTTATTTACCCTAGTCACGGCATAAAATAGGTCAATGTTGGGAGTTCAAATTTCTTGCTTGTTGGTTATACATTTAATGGATTAATTAATTAATTAATTATATAATTAATTCATGTAACCTAACAGGATTTTCCTATAAATAAATTTTTTTATAAATATACCTTGGGTTAGCCTCATAACCCTAGAACTTCCATGAAATTTTCATCCTCTCCTTTCATTGATGGGTCATATTAGACGATGATGGAACTCTGGATTGGAGCATATCAAGAGGCAGTAAACACAATGAATTCCTTTGATAATTGACATGTTTATTCTTAGATGAAAAAAATCCAATATCTATTTAGGACTCATCAATCTATGCATTATGAATTTTTTGATTAAATTGATTGAGCAGATTGATTCCTTTCTTGGATCCGCACCAATTGGGGCCTGAGCATGCACCCATGTATTGTAATCTTAATTGTTTATTTTTTTTCTAACCTAGATATACCCATTCTTGATCATTGGATAATAAAGCTTGTACAATGATTGTTAACCATTTTTTCTTGTGCCTTTCCCCCTTAATTTCTTCACGTTATTCACTGGTTGGACCCTGCAGTTCTGGTTCGAGGTTGTTGGGCGGTACTGAGGCCGATCGGACCCTCAGAATCACCAATAAATGATTTGAGAGGTATTTATTGATGAATAAAGTATATATTTGGGATTTTCCAAGACAAGGATGCATTTTTTGACGATCGGATATCAAATCATTATCGACGGAACAAATTAGGATGTGTGGTGCGTATGATGGAACCACCATGGGTCGAGGAAGACTGTTTTCAGGCTTCCAAATAGCTGGAAATGAAAGATTCAAACTAGATAAAATAATCTAGGATGGAAAAAAGGTGATATGTGGCCAAATTGATATATTTAGAGCATTGGGCACAAATCTGAAATTCTGGAATAATGTTGACTACATGTTGTATAGTACAAGGAACACACGGCGTATGAGGCACTGACTATGACGACTATGGTTTGGAAAGTCTATAAGGATGGAATGGAGTGTTTTTGTTCTATATTCTATATACCTTATCCTTGGGTGGACGATCCATGTGGAGGATAACATCTGCAGGACCCCGTATATAAGTACATGACTAGGAACACATTTGTGTACCAAATTACACAGACATGGGTGGATTCATGGACATAGCAAAGCACACAAGATGGATCCATGGAGGTATGAGAACACCAATTATGTCCTATAAATTTCATATATACGTATATTCTCTATGATCCATGTTCCTATAATGAAATTTTTAGGTGATTGAGTGGGATTGCACGTCATGTGAGTCCCCTCACATGTTGTATACCCCTTGGTTTATTTTGATGGTATTTTAATATTATGTATATCCTTCATTCAAACATTTATTTTATCCCATGAGTATCATATCCAAAAGTTTTTTCCATATAGAAAATTACATTTCCTCTGTTGTGTCTTGTAACGCCCCGACCCCAGCTACCCAGAGTCGGTGCATTACTTCGTAACATTGGCATGATCACAAAAGATCAAGTCTCGAAAGACCGATTAGTTTAGTAGCCTTGGAAACACTAGATACATTCATAAATGTTACGTTACATCACAAAGTGAAAAACTATAATAACATAGTCTCCATAGTCCACACTTCTATCCTCTTCCGACTATCCCTGCAGGTCATTCATAAAATACTTCTTCACATCCTGGAAAATATTAAAACATTGAAAGGGGTGAGCTCAGATGCTCAGTAAGGATAACAATAATGCGGAAGCTTTCATAAATAAACATTAACATTTAAGGCAATGTATAACTAAAACAAAAGCCTTTTAAACATGAACTTCAACATAATATGGCAAAAGTAAAATGAGATAATGCCATTTACTAATTCACATGGATATTCTACTGGTCGAATAATCACATGTAATATCAATTACCACTTTCATAATGAGGGAATGTATAATGCCGGACATTCTGAAACACTTTGTCAAGGCCTCGGCCAAGACATCTAAAATGATTAAGGCCTCGGCCAAAACCATAAATCAAATTGGGAAAGGGCCTCGGCCAATTCCACGTCTAATTGTCTCATGAGACCTACCGATGCATCGAGGAGCTATAGCGGGCTCCACCCGTCACTTATTAAGTCCAATACATTCCTCATATGAATAGGTTTCAACATATCATAAACCATAATATAATCGTATCACATAAAACATGGATAAAGGAAACATAACATTGCCACATTTCAATCACAAGATATCAATACAACACATTGATATAATAAAAATGCTTTCAAAACCATTTTCAATACCAAAATAAAAGAAAAGTATAACATGGTATTTATTTTTCATTAAAAAAAAGGGTATGGATTGTAGAGGAAGCCGAAACTCAAATAGTGGTCACGGCGGCGGAGAAGTCTTTGTCGCCGCATATGTACGACAAAAACATTCCGTTTTGTCGTTTAGTAAACTCCTCGTATAAAAAAAGATTCCTTTTGAATAAACGTAAAAGTCAAAGTGGTTTATACACCGTATAAAAGAAATTTGTGTATAAAACCAAATATGCCTCAATGAAAGGAGATTGAGACGAAGTCCTTACAAAGATCATTTTTAAAATAAAATAGATATATTATGTGTATTCACTATAGGTACACATAAAGAAAGTAAAAATACAAAATAAGACATCATGACATAATTTCAAAGTAGGAGATTAACCCAAAGAATGGAAGTTGGGTTAAGAAGTTCCCTTACCTTGTGTCCGACTTGTCCCGACCGTTCTTTAAACTCCTGAATAATAAACTTTAGTTAATCTCTACTTGATTATGAATCTTTTCCAAGTTCATTATTCCTTTTATACCATGTTATGAACATCATGTAATCATTTAAGTTAATAATGTTCATTTTGTCGGTATTTGGTTCTTAAGTCAAAAATAGGCTTCTTACACTTACATGTTGTTAATTTGGTCAAAGGTTCATTATATCCAGAATGGTATTCATGATGTAGATATCATATATGTCATATATATCCAGTACATACATTCATTTATAATATTACATCACATTTAGAGGTAAGAAATGAAATGCACCGTTCATGGAGACGGTAAGCCGTACGTACGCATGAACGCTACTTCCATTTCTATTTCATATTTTCTGGAATGGAATCATAATGATATAAGAGTATATTATAATTCCAGTATAATAACATATATAATATCATTAACTTTATCCTTCACACATCCCACATATGGTATTAACGAATCAAATCACTTTCAGGGGGCGGTAGTCCGCGCTTCCTAAAATGAAGATATCGTGTTTTACCCATAATGGAAACCATAAAGGTATGCCCAAAATGAAAAAAACAGAAGCTTAAGGAAAACATAAAAATATTATATATCATATATAAAAATAGTGACATCATAATGGCCACCTTTGAAGGTGTTAAATGACTGTTGAACAATCATCGTTTCGGGAGGCAGAATTTCGCCATTCACGGAAACCTTATGTTCTTTAACCATTTGATGTAGTTGTGTGGAAGTTTAGCTCAAATAAATCTTATAACAACATCCTAGTATATTGAAGATACTGGTGTTGTTACAAAAGAAGTAAATAAAAAGAGTTTAGGGGGTTGGAGAAGCAAAATAAAACAAAACAACATTATAAAAGACATTACCTCAAAATCGGGTAACTCTTTTTGATTTGAGCTAAAGGCTTCCTTGGGAAGAGTTCTCCCCAAAGTGAGGCTTCTAGGAGTAAGGGAGGAATGTTGGGAGAGTATTTGGGCAGAGGTTGGCCGAGCCAAATGGCTTGAAAGTGTAAATGAAGTGGGAGAGGTGGGGGCCTTTTATAAGTGGAGAGGAGGGGCACTTTTGGAAAGATTGAAATGTTACATTATTTCAAAATGCTTTTCGGATTCTAAAGGTCCCACACTTATATAATTCGAGGCTAAGGTGATAAGGTTTCGAAATCTCCTCATCCAATTGGCTTTGGACAAGTGTAAGCCTTGGATTTTACATTATCTATTCATTTTATTAAAATCGTTAAATAATGAGGTCATCGCTGCATCATAATGATTTCATAAATAATTTAATTTATTTAATGTCTAAAAATTATAAAAAAAATACTATGATGTAGGAAATCTTTTTAGCTTTCCAATGACTATTTATAATCAAAATTTGGACTTGTATAACCCCACTTAAAAATTGTTTTAGTAAAACAATTTATGTTAGTGTCATTTTCACTTTAACATTAAATAAAAAGTAATTTATGTTATTTCCCAACAAAAGTGGATCCATGGGGTCCCCAAGTTAGGCCATGGCTTGTCTTGGTCGGCCATGACTCAACCAATGAGGTTGGGACATGTGTCTAGGTCATTTCATATTATTAATGTATTATTTATACCTTAAACTACACTAATTACCACTAATCGCGATTAAGAACTTAAAAGTTACTATTCACCAAAAAATTATTTTGATCTCATTGAACCACATTTTACATCTTAATGACAACCATGTATGTCGGATTTTTGAAAATCAAATCACAGAAGTTGTAATATTTCATTTAAACGAAAAATCAGTTATTTAACTACCACTTAGTGGTTTCACTATTCATCAAAAATTGAAGTTTTTCAGAATAAGGCCAAAATTTCATCCTAAGCTATAATTGATATTCCGAATTCAAAAATGATGTCTATTTTACAAAATTCCAAACATATAAGTTGCATTAATTAATTTTATAATTAATTCCCGCTGTTACGACAAATAGCGTGTTTTCAAGAAACAATTTATATCAAAAGATTGGCAATTGTTTATGTCCAAATTCAATGTTAAATTAATTCTAATGACCACCATTGGATAAAATGGTAAAAATATATTCTAATTATACATTAAATCCACTCAATAGTATAACTTACCACTATAAATTATTTTGATTAAAAAAGTTGTTTTAAGTATTTTTCACTATTCATAAAAAATTAGAAGTTCTCAGAAAAATACCAAAAATTCAACATAGGCTAATTTCGATATTACGAATACAAAAATGAAGTCCATTTTGAAATATAGAATTTCTATAATTTTAAAAAGTGGTTATTACTATTCATAACGGCTACTTTGATTAGTCGCGGTGTTTTAGAACTCGAAGTTGCGTACAACACACGCTATTGCATTATTCGAAGTGTAACGTACCGTGGAAGCTTGGGGTGTTACATTCTCCCCTCCTTCAATAAATTGCGTCCTCGCAATTTGATATTTTTCTTTAAAAATAAAAGGTTGAAAATAGAAAATACCTTTGAGGAAAACCCACATCGGAAATAAGGTTAATAAAATTTAGCCTTAATAAGAGGGAAAGGAAAATGAACAAGTCACCACCCAATTATGATCTCGATTAGGAGAACATTGGTGGCAATTAGAGACATATAATTAGAGGAAAAACGTAAATATTTGTAGGGAGTGATTGAGGTCATCAATCACAATCAACTGTCAAATTGAGGGCCTCAAAGCCTTCAATCTATGTTGATTTAAAATATCATCAGTTCAACAAGACATAAGGTATTAGGATAACACATTTTTTTGTTTTAATATCCCTTTACTAATGTTTAAGAATTAATTTATTCATTGAATAAGAGATAGGTATATATATATTTATGCTTGACAATTAGAGTTTCAACCTTCAACTCATCTTTCACTCAAAAAGATAATAGAACTCAAGAATATTATACTTATCCAAATTGTTTAAGGTTCCAAATGTTAACACATACCATTTAAATTAGTAAAATTATTTGTAATAACCAGGGACTTCCTGTAGGCTAGTGGTAGGAAATAAAGGCTTGTCGCACTATGGTTGTGGGTTCGATTCCTGCAGCTTTGTCCGACGTGACGGTTTATGCCCCACCCTGCAGGTTGTCCTTTTTCCTAAAACTATAGTATTATAATATTCCAAAAATAATCTTCAGAAATTCTTTAACCTTAAACAATACTATCCATGGTTCAAATTAATCCATTCCAACCTTAATAGTTATCCAAAATACTTCTGTCCAACTCACAGTCCAAATTTTATAAGGAAGGTAAACATAATGAAGATCCTTTATCCCACGTAACAACATGTGAACACCTTCATCATGTATTCTTTTTAAACATACTGAATTACCATGATCCCTTATTCCTTATAGAATACTAGATATACTCCTTCTATCCAAAAATGTATACAAAACATCAATCAGTTTCAAGGAAGTTAAGTATATCCAATATAATTTATCCAAATCAATCACGTCTTATTCCAAAATCACAATCTCAGTATCAAAACCATATTATGGTTTATCTTTCTCTCAACCATATATTTTCCAAAAATTTAACCTACTGTGGAGTCACTTTTCTTGGTTCCACACAATCTCAAGTCCTTGATGAAATAGTACTGCAGTACAATCCTTATATACTCCATAATTATTATAACCAGTACATCATTGATACAACACTCAAATTAAAAAAAATCTTTAATAACAACATAAGAACTCTAATCATTACTCCTCATCTGTGGTAGTATCATAACTTGATTATTATCCAATAACATCATTTGGGGCATGCTCTGATGATTTGGACATTGGTTTGCGTAGTGTCCCCAATCCTTGCAGAAGAAGCATTGTACATTTGAAACCATTTTCTTACCCTTGCAGTCACGCACTTTGTGTCCTTTTTCTCTACACTTATAACAAACTCCCATTCCCTTTAGGCAAGTTCCATGATGTTTCTTCCCACAATTACCACATATTGGAAAATTCTTCTTTCCCCTCATCCCTTTATCCATCATTCTCTCTTCCATCCCTTTCATCTCTTGCTTCGCTTCAAAGCCATAGGACTCAGAGAATTCTTTACTTATCCTATTAACACATGATACTATTTCTTCATATGTTGAGAACACATGGGAGACTATTTCCCTTCGAAATGTTGGCTTAATACCGTGAAAGATACTATCCTTCTTACTCTTTGGATCATACGTACCGCTGGAGTTCACATTCCTTCTACTGGGCGCCATTTCTATACAACGGCATAAACTAGGTTAGTTTATGAATCAAAATACATAATTCCATACTTGTAAAACACTTTACATAAATTGAACTATTTATGGATATAATCCATAATCATAAAAAGAAATGTTTTCTTTGAGGAAGTATGTACTCATAACCCTTCATAGTGGTTTGTAAGTAAAATGAGAATTATCCTAAGCATATCCCCCGGGAGTGTCGTAACCAAGAGTGCAGCAAGGCCCGTTTTCGTGCACCAGTTCCCGTTCGAGTCTAGCTCAAAGCGGTGTTTTCGGGTTTTACCCCTAGGTACATCTGTGCCAGAGCCGCCTCTACCTGCTCGTATCCAGACAGGGATGTATTGCTCGGAAAAGTCATAACATCTCTATAATACCAAAATTCTAGGAAGTTCTTTTATACTAATCCTCAGAGTTCATCTTAGGTCTACGTGCTCTAATCAGAGTTTATCTAAATCTAGCTTCCAAGGTTAGTACTAAACTGCCTCTGATACCAACTGTAACGCCCCGACCCCAGCTACCCAGAGCCGGTGCGTTACTTCGTAACATTGGCATGATCACAAAAGATCAAGTCTCGAAAGACCGATTAGTTTAGTAGCCTTGGAAACACTAGATACATTCATAAATGTTACGTTACATCACAAAGTGAAAAACTATAATAACATAGTCTCCATAGTCCACACTTCTATCCTCTTCCGACTATCCCTGCAGGTCATTCATAAAATACTTCTTCACATCCTGGAAAATATTAAAACATTGAAAGGGGTGAGCTCAGATGCTCAGTAAGGATAACAATAATGCGGAAGCTTTCATAAATAAACATTAACATTTAAGGCAATGTATAACTAAAACAAAAGCCTTTTAAACATGAACTTCAACATAATATGGCAAAAGTAAAATGAGATAATGCCATTTACTAATTCACATGGATATTCTACTGGTCGAATAATCACATGTAATATCAATTACCACTTTCATAATGAGGGAATGTATAATGCCGGACATTCTGAAACACTTTGTCAAGGCCTCGGCCAAGACATCTAAAATGATTAAGGCCTCGGCCAAAACCATAAATCAAATTGGGAAAGGGCCTCGGCCAATTCCACGTCTAATTGTCTCATGAGACCTACCGATGCATCGAGGAGCTATAGCGGGCTCCACCCGTCACTTATTAAGTCCAATACATTCCTCATATGAATAGGTTTCAACATATCATAAACCATAATATAATCGTATCACATAAAACATGGATAAAGGAAACATAACATTGCCACATTTCAATCACAAGATATCAATACAACACATTGATATAATAAAAATTCTTTCAAAACCATTTTCAATACCAAAATAAAAGAAAAGTATAACATGGTATTTATTTTTCATTAAAAAAAAGGGTATGGATTGTAGAGGAAGCCGAAACTCAAATAGTGGTCACGGCGGCGGAGAAGTCTTTGTCGCCGCATATGTACGACAAAAACATTCCGTTTTGTCGTTTAGTAAACTCCTCGTATAAAAAAAGATTCCTTTTGAATAAACGTAAAAGTCAAAGTGGTTTATACACCGTATAAAAGAAATTTGTGTATAAAACCAAATATGCCTCAATGAAAGGAGATTGAGACGAAGTCCTTACAAAGATCATTTTTAAAATAAAATAGATATATTATGTGTATTCACTATAGGTACACATAAAGAAAGTAAAAATACAAAATAAGACATCATGACATAATTTCAAAGTAGGAGATTAACCCAAAGAATGGAAGTTGGGTTAAGAAGTTCCCTTACCTTGTGTCCGACTTGTCCCGACCGTTCTTTAAACTCCTGAATAATAAACTTTAGTTAATCTCTACTTGATTATGAATCTTTTCCAAGTTCATTATTCCTTTTATACCATGTTATGAACATCATGTAATCATTTAAGTTAATAATGTTCATTTTGTCGGTATTTGGTTCTTAAGTCAAAAATAGGCTTCTTACACTTACATGTTGTTAATTTGGTCAAAGGTTCATTATATCCAGAATGGTATTCATGATGTAGATATCATATATGTCATATATATCCAGTACATACATTCATTTATAATATTACATCACATTTAGAGGTAAGAAATGAAATGCACCGTTCATGGAGACGGTAAGCCGTACGTACGCATGAACGCTACTTCCATTTCTATTTCATATTTTCTGGAATGGAATCATAATTATATAAGAGTATATTATAATTCCAGTATAATAACATATATAATATCATTAACTTTATCCTTCACACATCCCACATATGGTATTAACGAATCAAATCACTTTCAGGGGGCGGTAGTCCGCGCTTCCTAAAATGAAGATATCGTGTTTTACCCATAATGGAAACCATAAAGGTATGCCCAAAATGAAAAAAACAGAAGCTTAAGGAAAACATAAAAATATTATATATCATATATAAAAATAGTGACATCATAATGGCCACCTTTGAAGGTGTTAAATGACTGTTGAACAATCATCGTTTCGGGAGGCAGAATTTCGCCATTCACGGAAACCTTATGTTCTTTAACCATTTGATGTAGTTGTGTGGAAGTGTAGCTCAAATAAATCTTATAACAACATCCTAGTATATTGAAGATACTGGTGTTGTTACAAAAGAAGTAAATAAAAAGAGTTTATGGGGTTGGAGAAGCAAAATAAAACAAAACAACATTATAAAAGACATTACCTCAAAATCGGGTAACTCTTTTTGATTTGAGCTAAAGGCTTCCTTGGGAAGAGTTCTCCCAAAAGTGAGGCTTCTAGGAGTAAGGGAGGAATGTTGGGAGAGTATTTGGGCAGAGGTTGGCCGAGCCAAATGGCTTGAAAGTGTAAATGAAGTGGGAGAGGTGGGGGCCTTTTATAAGTGGAGAGGAGGGGCACTTTTGGAAAGATTGAAATGTTACATTATTTCAAAATGCTTTTCGGATTCTAAAGGTCCCACACTTATATAATCCGAGGCTAAGGTGATAAGGTTTCGAAATCTCCTCATCCAATTGGCTTTGGACAAGTGTAAGCCTTGGATTTTACATTATCTATTCATTTTATTAAAATCGTTAAATAATGAGGTCATCGCTGCATCATAATGATTTCATAAATAATTTATAATATTTAATGTCTAAAAATTATAAAAAAAATACTATGATGTAGGAAATCTTTTTAGCTTTCCAATGACTATTTATAATCAAAATTTGGACTTGTATAACCCCACTTAAAAATTGTTTTAGTAAAACAATTTATGTTAGTGTCATTTTCACTTTAACATTAAATAAAAAGTAATTTATGTTATTTCCCAACAAAAGTGGATCCATGGGGTCCCCAAGTTAGGCCATGGCTTGTCTTGGTCGGCCATGACTCAACCAATGAGGTTGGGACATGTGTCTAGGTCATTTCATATTATTAATGTATTATTTATACCTTAAACTACACTAATTACCACTAATCGCGATTAAGAACTTAAAAGTTACTATTCACCAAAAAATTATTTTGATCTCATTGAACCACATTTTACATCTTAATGACAACCATGTATGTCGGATTTTTGAAAATCAAATCACAGAAGTTGTAATATTTCATTTAAACGAAAAATCAGTTATTTAACTACCACTTAGTGGTTTCACTATTCATCAAAAATTGAAGTTTTTCAGAATAAGGCCAAAATTTCATCCTAAGCTATAATTGATATTCCGAATTCAAAAATGATGTCTATTTTACAAAATTCCAAACATATAAGTTGCATTAATTAATTTTATAATTAATTCCCGCTGTTACGACAAATAGCGTGTTTTCAAGAAACAATTTATATCAAAAGATTGGCAATTGTTTATGTCCAAATTCAATGTTAAATTAATTCTAATGACCACCATTGGATAAAATGGTAAAAATATATTCTAATTATACATTAAATCCACTCAATAGTATAACTTACCACTATAAATTATTTTGATTAAAAAAGTTGTTTTAAGTATTTTTCACTATTCATAAAAAATTAGAAGTTCTCAGAAAAATACCAAAAATTCAACATAGGCTAATTTCGATATTACGAATACAAAAATGAAGTCCATTTTGAAATATAGAATTTCTATAATTTTAAAAAGGGGTTATTACTATTCATAACGGCTACTTTGATTAGTCGCGGTGTTTTAGAACTCGAAGTTGCGTACAACACACGCTATTGCATTATTCGAAGTGTAACGTACCGTGGAAGCTTGGGGTGTTACATGTCTTTTACGATACGATGTAAAAAAGTTTCTAGGAATAACGCTCATTGGGGTGACACCCAATGGCAACAGTGATTAAGTGAGATCACAAGAGGATTTCTATATAGTGTAACCCCCATTAGAATGGTATTTGTTCCTATATAGATGCATACCTTGTGGAAACAACTATCATATATGGCCTGGGTCCTTGATTACCAGAGTGGAACCCCCCAAAAGCATCATGGTGCAGGTTCTTGACCTATAGAGTGAAACCCCCATATACATAGGCATGGTTACTCGTATTACTGAGTGGAACCCCCTATCAGATAGGGAGCATGTACTTCATGACCATATTGGAACCCCCTATCGCACCAAGGAACAATCCCTATACCTATATAGTGGAGACCCCCATCATCTTGGGCACGGGTCCTCAACCTTCCGAGTGGAACCCCCTATTGGATAGGGTGCGGGTCCTCATAACACTAGAGTAGAGCCCCCAACCCACTAGCATGGTTTCACATCCTCTTAGAATACTTATTGAGTTTAACCCCCTTGATGTAGTAGGTTCAGGTCCTCTACTTAGATCTTGTTCTTCCCCCTGGTTGTGTGGCATAGTGGAGAGGTATGGTCCATTACATGGTTACTTCTGAGAATACGCATGAGATGCTAGACATCGTTGATGTACTCTTAGAACCATTTGAGACTCTTCTTTTTTGGTTGATATGTGAGATGGAGATCCCCTTACTCTCTAATATGGGATTATTTTTACTGGGAATATATATACACACACATATATGTATCCATTTCTTTGTATTTGGTTACTCACATTTCATGGGTTAAAAAGATGTGAGAGGTATGTTACATGATTTCCGTGTTTATTTTCTCATAGTTTAATGATTTTAATCTTATGATATGGGTTTAAATGACTCTAAATGTAGTTCATTTTCACATCATGTTGATCCCCTTGTGTTTGGATGAGGTTACTCTCTCTCTCTCTCTTGGTATTTGTTGAGGTGTTACCTTTTACTACTTCTTTGAATCCTATTTATATCTAAGGTATTTCTATTCCTACTGTATCTCTTACTTCCCCACCTTTAGATTTTGAGGCATCCTACATGGTATGTATATTTTTAACCATTAATGGGTTTTTCCCTACATTTTTATGTCTTATGCAGACGAATTACAGGTCGGTGGTGACTATAGATGATCTTAGGGATACCTGGTACTTTGGACCGTGTATGGTTTTCATTGCATGGAGATCAAAAGATGGGATCCCTAAGTGTTTTAATTTCCAATTATTTTAGGTTGGCACATCTTTCTATTTGTGTGTGTATTTTCCCCACTACTTTTTAGTTTGCATTACCATACTCTTTTACTGTACAAAGGTTTTACATGTATGGTTGTTCCCCTAGTATTTTTTATCTTTTACTATTATTACTCTACACTTATGCATCTAGATGGATATGTGGGTGCATAGAGGTTCTTAGGAAAATTAATCCTCGTGTTATTTATGACTTAGGAAATGGTCTCCAGCCCATATCCTATATAGGTGGGCTCGGGGTAGTTGTGGCTCGATCCCTGATTTAGGTCGGGTCATGGAATATTGGAATCAGAGGTGGTATGATCCTTGGGATAGTGTTACGATCATTCCCCTTATGTGTTTTTTTTGGGATTAGGGAAATATTTTCAAATATTTTCATGTTTGACTCTAAGGATAGGGAATCCAGTGATGGTGTTGGAGGCCGACGTATCCAATCACCATGACCTTGACTACCTACTGGTTGACTCGGCATGCCGAGACATTGGTTATAGGGATCAATGGTACATGAATCATATAGGATTGATTATTTGATTTTCCTTAATTATTAGGTTCCCCATTGTTGTTATAAATCTATAAATATTCTCATCTAATAGTGGTATGCCTTGAATAAATTTCAAGATGCCTTCGTGATGATAGCCAACCATGATACCAGTTTCAGATTGTGACGACCAACTAACGAGTGACATGTCATCGATTAAGGGTCCATACCATGATTTTATTACTCTAGGTGGATAGGTAGCCACACAAAAACCTAAATATAATAATATAAATCCAATAGTTCATGTTGAGGATACACTCAGGCTTAGCACGCTCCATGAGTTCCAATGCTAGAGGCCGCTGAGGTTCCGCAGTTATCCAGATCCTCAAGTAGTAGAGGATTGGCTAGATTCTGTGGTCCATATCCTCAGGATCATCTATAAAATAATGGATTAAGTGGTTTCACTGCTATCTAGATTTTAATATGGAGTATTTATGTGATGGTGGAGTCATGTTACCCATATTCACTATGAGTTGACACTTTTTTTGCCTAACTTCTAGAAATTGTTCTGTGAGGAGTACTACCCCGTATGTTTGCACTAATTTCATATTCATGATATTATAAAGCTATATCAGTGTGGTATGATAGTTATTGAGTGTGATTTGTGGTTTAAAAACCTTAAATGTCACTCTCTTGACATGATCCTTGATGGATACTTCTAAACATGGAAGTCGGAGTAGAGACTATATTTGGAGATTTGTGCCAGCATAGTATGATTCTGCATCCACACCATTGTTGAGGTTTCGGAGTGAGTTCTAGTGATAGAGAGTTTCCTATCATAGGGGATCAATTTTGACATAACTATTAGTGTGTGTCATAGGGTTGAGTCATCTGTAGTGGCTAATTGGCGCGAGACGATGAGATATTGATGTAGGATACCTCTATGTGATTGGACTCATTCATGTGGTCTGGGGAAGCCCAAAGGTCTAGGGTAGCCTTGGGATGGGAGGTTCTTTTTGTATGATGTGAGAGAACACATAGCATGATATTATCTAACCTAATGGTCTGAGGTTAGTTGGTAGATAGGTGATGGACTACCATGTCCCATGAACTGCTATTATTAGGGATCTCCCATGCAAGGGTAGTGTGGACCCTAGGGAGGTGAAGCTGGTAGAGGGGATGGAAGAGATATGGGTAGTAAAAGATACTATTGGATCCTCCCACCACCACCCCTAGGAATCCAACATTAGGCTCAGAGAGCTGGTGGTCAGGTCCGCAAACATCTGTAGACTTTGGAGGCTTCTGTCCCTATGACACACGATATGATTAGAGGTACGATATGTGTTTATTATACTATTACATAGGTATTAGGAGTCATATATGTTATTCATTACTTCATCTGTATACTCTAGGTGTGAGGGATGATGCTCCCATTTAAGGCATTAGCCCATGAGCTTCATCTTAAATTTCCTACAGGAAATTCTTATTCTGTATCTTTTTTTGGCTGGTAGTGTGAGCTATCTCCTAGTGGAGAGAGGTTTATGTTGGAATTTTTTGCCATCATTATGGAACCCTATGATGTAATATTTGGTATGGATTCACTTTCCATGGTTTGAGACGAGACTGAATTTCACCACATGTGGTTTAGATGCCTTTTCACTGATAGGAAAAGATTCATCTTTAAGGGAAAGAGAGATCTCATGGAAGGGCGGATGGGTTTTGCAAGAAGGAAGCTTCAACTCATCACCCATCAATAGTTGAGTGTAGCCCTCAGTGAAATAGTCTCTTATAGTATCTGGATTCCTTTAGTTTTGGGGGATTATATATATTTATTCCCTAAGGATGTTCTAGGACTACCTCTAATGTGGGAGATATAATTTTTTATTGGCTTGAATATCGAGATCATGCTAATGTCTTTTGTATCATATTGGATGGACCTCATCAAGATACCGGAACTACAGTTCCATCAGGCCTCGTGTGTCCCTTGGGATTATTCAGTGTCATTCATGAAATAGGTGGATGGAATATTAAAACTTCACTTGGATTATTAATCACATAAACCAGTCCATGAAAATGAAAAATTAACCCTTGACAAGGATTGATAACCTATTTGACTAGTTTCATGGTGTGAGATGCTACTGGAAGATCGATCTATAGTATAAATACCAATATTTGAGGGTTCATGTGGCTGATATTCCAAATATAGAACTATGATGCCTCTATATACACTATGATTTCTTGGTGATGCACTTTGGTGTGACGAACTCCCCCGCCATGTTTGTATTTGATAAACCATGTATTCTAGCCATGCGTGGACTAATTTGTAGTGATATTCATTGATGACATAGTCATCTACATTTCATAAGAGGGGGATCATGCATAAAACCTGAGGATGGTTATATATTTTCTTTGAGAATACCAGCTTTATGGGATATTCTAGAAGTTCATGTTCTAGATTCATGAGGTTAACCTTCTAGGTAATTTCATTTAAGAGAAAACAATTTCCATGGTACAATCCAAGATCGAGGTAGTGCTTTCGTGGGAGAAACACTAGATCAATCCATATGTTTGGAGCATTCTTGGACTAGAAGGGTACTACAAGAGGTTTTTGGGATACTTTCTAGGATTTAATCCCATTTGACCACTTGGATGTTGAAAGGGAATCATTTTTCCTAGACTGAGTAGTCCAAGAGGGACTATCATCAGTTGAGGTTGAGGCTGATAAGTTCCCCCGCTGTTGAGACTACTATAGGTGGTTATGGAGTATATAGTGTATTGAAATGACTCATGAGCTAGCCTCGAATTCAGGTTGATTTAGCGACAAGTAGTGATCTCTTAGGGGTTGAGGTTGTTGAGACCGCAAAAGTAGAACTACACGACTCATGGCCTAGATAAAAAAATTGCAGACTTCAACCTGAGGATTTGGAGGAACTAACTTCTAGGGGAGCACTTTTTTTTTACTCAGATCATCAGAGTCTCAGGTACATCTTCACATAGTGAAAATTGAACCTAAGACATTGGCACTGGTTGGAGTTCCTACAGGTCCATGACTTCAAGATAGTCTATACTTTAGAGATGGGAAACATTTTAGTTGATTCCATTAGAAATAATTCCTAGGATTACTTGGTGTATGAGGCTTTATAGTAGTTGTATTCCTTATATCCAACCCTAGTGGAATGAGAGCGTAAAATGTTTCTATAGTTGATGGTGTTTAATCCTCCACTTCTTGAGCGTGTGATAGAATGATATCTGGGAGACATTGACTGTGAGGTCTTATGTGACCAGATATCCAAAGGGAATTCACCAGATGGATATTCTGAAGGATGCAATTATCCCATCCTTTTTTCAGGAATGGATGTTGGTCCGAATCATGATTTGGTAGGAGGTGATGCGAGAGTTTCACACTTCTCCCCAAGCTGTTCATCTTGGTATGGTGAAGATATAAAGTGACCTTCAGTCGTAGTTTTGGTCATTTTGAATGAGATGTAACGTAGCAGAGTTTGCCTCTAGGTTCCTCACATGTCATCATGTGATTGAGGTGAACTAGGTTCTGGAATGTTTTTTGTGGACCCTTGATATTTTGGAGTGTAGGTGGGATGACATATCCAAGGACTTTGACAAAGGGATTCCATTCATAGTGAATAGCCATGACACCATCTAGGTGATAGTTGACTGACTCATGAAATCAAAACACTTCCTTGCTATATGTGAGTGTATTTCGGTGGAGATTTTGTGGAAGTTATATGTACAGAGATTGATCACCTTCATGGGGTTCCCTAGATGATTATCTTTGATCATGGCACGTAGTTTATGTCATGTTTAAAAAGAGTCATGTAGGAGGCATTCAAGAACCATATGAGGGTGAGTACATCCTTTCACCCCCAGTCCAATGGGAATACTGAGAACACTATCTAGGTTTTAGAGGATATGATAAGGTCTTGTGTGTTAGACCATTTTCAGATTTGGAAGGATCACTTTCCCTTGGTAGAGTTTTGGTACAACAATATTTATCACTCCACTATCAGCATGTAACTTTTTGAGGCCTGGAATGAGAGATCGTGTAGGTCCCCCTTTTGTTGGACAAAGATTGGTGATACATCTCTTGTGGGTCCACAGTTGGTGATGGAATCAACGAAGAAGGCCCACGTCAACTGTGAGTTGATGTGGATGGTCCATAGCATATAGAAAACATATATAGATAGACATTGTAGGCTATTTTAGTTTGAGAGTGGATAACATGTTTTCTTGAGATTCTCCCCATAATTATGATTTCATAGGTTTGAAAAAAGAGTAAAGTTATCCCTAATGTTCGTAAGGCCATTCAAGGTCGTGAAGAAGGTTTATGAGGTTTCTTATAACCCACCCCTACCCTCATAGCTTGATTAGTTGCACGATGTATTCCATATATCATAGTTTAGGAGATACGTCTATGAAATTATGCACATCATTGACTGGGAAATATAGACATTGATGGTGGATACACCTTTTGCAGTACCC